>VIAB01002876.1:139115-158191 GCA_009801035.1 Oophaga pumilio | reverse complement strand
GAGAGGTTGGAAACTAATGGGTTGCAGATCCCTAAGCTAACCGCTCACCTAGAAGCAGCCGTGGGACGTACCTACGGTGACCTAGACTCCTCGGCACAGGGGGGAGAGATTAGCTACACCTGAAGATAGAAACAGGAAAGCTAACTGCCCCGGAGTAGAGCACCAAAGGAATAGATAGCCCCCAAACATATAATGGCGGTTAGACAAGAAGAGACACAAACGCAGGCAGAAAATAGAGTGAACAAACGCTGGGGCCAAATACTGCCTAGATAGGACAGGACAGAATACTATCTGCAACCAAGCAAAACCCTAGAAAAATTCCAACACTTCTGATTTCAAAAAATGCTGAGATCCTGCTAAATCAGATCTATCGTGTGACCAAGAGGCTAACCCGCAGCCACACAAATAGCAGGGACAGAGCAATGGAACAAATAAACAGTGGCTACTGAAAAACAGAGAGTAGCACAGGCCCCTGGAGGGGAACCCGGCTAACCTCCCACAAAAGTGGAGGCAAAAAATGGAAATAGCAAACACGATAGAAACAAGCAGCAAATAACTTATCTGAAAGTAGCAGACGAAGGCAAGGTACAAGCTGACTTCCAAATAAACCAGGAAACAACTATTGATCACCGGCGAGGATCATGGGAAGGCAGCTCACTTATATCAGCCCAGTCCGTCTCTCCTGATTGCCAGTCATCGCTTACAGGTGATAAAGCCTTGTCATTCAATACAGCTTCCATACCATCAGCAACCACCAGA
The DNA here is from genome assembly GCA_009801035.1 of Oophaga pumilio. Taxonomy (NCBI): domain Eukaryota; kingdom Metazoa; phylum Chordata; class Amphibia; order Anura; family Dendrobatidae; genus Oophaga; species Oophaga pumilio. Next base: position 157,432 of record VIAB01002876.1, on the reverse strand, counting down.
GGGAGCCTCAGCTCAGGAGTCATTTTCAACATGCTCACAACACCCCCCCACAACTTTAGCCAAATAACCCCCAGTTTTCAATGCGTAACTATTATTATAAAGTAAATTAAGGTTGACAACCCAAAGTAATAAGAATTGATGTTGTTGGCATTGAAATGGGAACTGTAGGTGTGTTTACTGTCCTCCACTCCCTGCTGACTTTGCTTCCCCATTGACTTGCATTTGATTTCGTGTTTCAGTCGGACCTTCGACTTTTGCTGATACAATGTACTTTTGAAGTACAGTGTGTCTCCGACTCACTGGGATCCATTGACGCATTTCAGAGTTATTACCAAATAAAGTGACAGTGGTCAGAATTGTAAAATTTGGCCTGGTCATGAAGGTGAAAACAGGCTCGGGGGCTGAAGGGGTTAGAATAGCGCTCCCACCAAAATTTTTATCCTCCTAATATATTGCAGTCATCATATCATGTAGCACTGTGTACTTACAATTGATCATTTTGCCCTTCTACCCAGTCAAAATAGGTTGTCTCTTTTTCGTGCAAGAGTCATTCCCCTCTTCAACTCCAAAAATGTTATTTCATAGGGAATATGAGATGTTTTCAAAACAGATGAGGCAGACGAGCCAACAGCTACGTTTTAAGATCAAGTGACAAAATGGATGGATTTTTAATACTACAAACTCAGCCCTAGAGTGTTTATTAATGGGATATGGATATTAAATTGTGAGCCCTAATGAGGACAGGGACAGATGTGAGTGGGGGCAAATCCTGTACATTGCTGGACGATATGTCCTAGAACAAAATGAAATCATCAAAATAAATAATATAATATAATCAATATAGTAATCTCATCTGAAAAATGGCACCCTCACTGTTATATTTTACTATACACATGTTACAGTGAAGGTTGACTGACCATTTGGCCATTAGCGGAGTGCCCATGGATACATCTCCAAAAGGGGCTCATAGCTCTTGAGACAAATGTATTTGGCAAAACAGAAAAAAAAGAAGATACACTAAATAAACGCCAATCAAAGTTACTGCGTTCACCCAGGTCAAGTGCATTATAGTTATGATGGTTGATAAGGGGCCATTGACCATTGTTGCCCAGAGGTCCAACACAACACTTACTAAACTCCTGTGTTGAAAAAATTATTTTATATAATATAAAGCCTTATTTCCCCATTAAAAGATTCCTGAACACCAACCTACGCTATCAGGACGTTTTTAATCTTTTGGCTTATTTTTGTGCACATCACACTATTCGTAAAGGATTTAATTCAGATCTTGTGTCGCTCAGAAGCTCTATCTATATTTCTTTCTGTTCTATGACATACAATGTTGAGTCCAGCCGCAAAGAATATTTATGGCTCCTTAGATTTCTGCTGGGAAAAATAACTTTTTTCCCTCTTGCCCACAATGACAGTAGAGGTTGTGTGATTTAGGGAATGAGCTAAATGACAAGGTGACCTCATCCTCGTTGCTCTCATCTTAATCAAGCTCCAACATTTTATACAGTGGTATTCTTCTTCAGATCTTCATTTCCATCACATTGTTTCTACCACTGCTAAACATACACTTCACATTTCCTACACTTTTGATGCAGAATAGCAGTCTGTTTTTGATGTGACTTTGTTTGATACGTGTACTCTACCTTGGAAATATTATTGCTGTGGTTCTGGTAATGTATTATTATATTACTATTATATACTATTATACAGGTAAAGAAAATTGACGCAGAAAACTTTGATCAGCTCTATACATTAAAGCTGATCAAACATGCCAAGATTTAAATTCACCAAATCGCAGATTTTACTGACAAATTTGATTTGCATCAAAATTATTCTTCGCAGATTGAATGTTCCTTATACTATATTAACGTACTATATAATATTCTTTATTCTATATATTATACTCTCCTGATCCCAGTGCATAATAAATGTAGGATGTTAAAAAAGAAAATGAATACTCAGCTCACCCTGCACCTGTACACTGAAACCACCGCTCACCTCCCGGTTCTCAGTTCCTCTTCTGTTCACCTTCCCCAGTCACATCCTCTTTGGCATGCTTCACTCTGAGCCAGAACTTTCAGTTTGATCGGTCGTTGGATGTCATATTGTATACCTTGCTGTTTAGGCACACATTGTGAAGGCATGAGGTTATGACGTTTACCTCCTGAGGCTTAGTCAGTGTCTCTGGGGATGCATGCTAGTCACGTCAGAGGCCTGGTCCAGCCGGAAACCATGGCCTAAAGTGAAGAGGGCCAGAGAAGATGTGCACGGTCATGGAAAGAATAGAAACAGAAGACCAAATAGAGGGTTGCAGGTGTGGCGAGATAGGTGAGCAATAAGGTGATTATTATTGTTTTGATTTTTTTACTTTTTGCCAGTCCGCTGCAGTTTAGAAAAATGGTGGCCACAGAAATTGTGAATGAATTGCAAAAAAAACATTCTGGAGAATATGAAGTTTTACAAGATTCAAGTAGAATTCAATTTGTTCATCTCTACTGTACATCCATCTTATTATATTCATGATATTCTTCATATTTTCCTATAATCATTGATGTATAAAGACAACCGTTTCCTTAAAAATAGCCACCGTGTCAATCAGGCAATTACAACCACCACCTTGAACCAGCAATCAGCTGCCATACTTTTCTTCTGTGGTAGCTACTATGGGGAAACTAACATAACAAACTGAAAAGTTATTAGAAAAGCCAAGGACAACCAGAATGGAAGCCATACTTTCTTAGGGTATGTTTCCACGGTCAGGATACAGTCCGGATTTGCAGCGTCCAGATGTTACAGCATAGTGGAGGGGATTTCAAGAAATCCCATCTCCACTATGCTTCAAAACACGCAGGCGGAAGACCTGCGTTTCCGGACATGCGACGCGTCTTTTTAGACCGCAGCATGTCCTATTCCCTTGCGGCGACGCTGCGTCGCCGCAAGGGAAATAACACAGGGCTATGTAGCCCTGCGGTCATTCCGCATGTGTTCCGGATGTGTTCCATGAACACATCCGGAATTACCGCGCGTTCAAAAGGGGGCGGGGCTTTGGGCGGAGCGGACTTTCCGCTCCGTCCAAAGCGCTGTGTTTCCGTAACGTGGAAACACAGCCTTAGCGACTTCCAACATTGGCTCACAACATGAGCTTTAAGAGACAACATTAATAACACCCCCATGGACCTTCATGTAGTAGTTTCACATTTTCAGTTTAATAGACTTCTTCTGGTGTGTTGCCCCTTTATGGAGACACTGTAGAAAAAAATTGCAGAACTATGTGCTGTACAATCCAAATGCTCAAAGACCAATAAATTTTACGTCCATTCATATAACCCCTTGGATGCCATTGTTAAAAGCGAAAGTGGACTCTAAGGTGTTTGACAGAGGAAGGATGATGTCAGTCCATCGGTATCCTACAATATGAGTGGCCTATGCTTTTCTTACCAAAAGAGGTTAAGTGGTTCCTATGAAGTTAACAAAGTCCTTGAGTCTGCGATAGTAAACTGCCATTAAAGTTAATAAAGATAACCTTTTTAAAAAAAAAAATAGGTCATGATAAATAAAACATTTTTTGCACTGCTGCAATTGTAAGAAAGTTATTTATTTATTTTTATTTCATGGTTAAAAAAATAAAAAATGGTGGTGGAATTGTAATTTTGCTAAATTTCCCCCCAAAAGAATATTATAAAAAATATATAGATACATGATATGTACTCCAAATAAAACAAATAAAAAATAAACTTGTTTTACAAAAAAAAACATGACATCGTGCAGCTACAGTCGCAAGTAAAAGTTTTGGCACCCCTGGTCAAAATTAATGTTATTGTGAACAGTTAAGCAAGTTGAAGATGAAATGATCTTTAAAAAGCCTAATGTTAAAGATTACATATTTCCTTTATATTTTAGGCAAAAAAAATGTCATTTTTTACATTTTAAAAATTACAAAAAGAAAAATGAGTTGATGCAAAAGTTTGGTCACACTTGGAGATTTGTGTGCTCAGATAACTTTGACCAAGGTTTCAGACGTATTTTATCCTTTTAGGGCTGTGGAATGTTCACTGTCATCATTAGGAAAGGTCAGGTGATGCAAATTTTCAAGCTTTATAAAAGCCCAGCCTCCTCTAACCTCTGCCAAAAAACAGAAGCCCTGTTCACAATAACAGTAATTTTGTGCAGGAGTGCCCAAACTTTTACATGCCACTCTATGGCGATGGAAAAATCTAACAGCTCTATAAATACAGAGACACATAAATGACTTTTTCCATAAAACAATGATACCATACCATTGCTATATAGAATGGCATTCATAGGCGTACCATCATGACAGGCATGCAGCTCTTCAGCAAACCATTCACCTTCATGGAATTTCTGCTCCGTCAAATGCGCTGTGGTTCCGGACCGTGGAACCACAGCCTAAGCTGTGTCCTGAGAGGTGAAAAAAGTGTCTTAGGCTGTGGTTCCACGGTCCGGAACCACAGCGCATTTGACGGAGCAGAAATTCCGCTCTGTCCTAAGCCCCGCCCCCTTTTTGACGCGCGCTCATTCCGGATGTGTTTAGGACACCTCCGGAACACATGCGGAATGATCGCAGGGCTGCATAGCCCTGTGTTATTTCCGTTGCGGCGACGCAGCGTCGCTGCAAGGGAAAAGGACATGCTGCCATCTGAAAAGACGCGCCGCATGTCCATTAACGCAGGTCTGCCGCCTGCGTGTTTTTACGCATAGTGGAGACAGGATTTCTTGAAATCCCCTCCACTATGCTGTAACATCTGGACGCTGTGTGCTTGACGCTGCGCCAAAGAACAGCGTCAAACACGCAGCTAATGTTTCCTGACCGTGGAAACATACCCTAAAACATATTATATGCTTGGTTGAAGTCATATGTGTCAGCATTTTTGGTACAAGCTGAGCCAGTATTCTGCAGCATTTATCTTTGTAAATCTCAATAAAAAGTATTTGATATATATATTCTGATAATTTTCTACATCCCTTCTCTGGTGAATGAAAACATTTATTTATTTTACTCACATGTATACAGCGCCATTAATTTGGCAGCGCTTTACAAACGTCATCAGCACTGTCCCCACTGGGGATCACAATCTAGACTCCCTACCAACATGTCTTTATCTTTAAGTGCAAAGTCTGAACATTCACCTTGACCTGGCAAAACCACATAGTTATTAGTCTGCTAGAATACATATGTTTAAATTTGGAAACATTCTTCTTTAGATTCAAAGGCTGATATCCTTACACAGGTCCATGACTATTACAGTATACCATTTCATAATACAATGTGTAAGCGTTACATGCATAAAAAATAGGTTATATTAATGTAAACATAGTATTTTTCTACCTTTTACGGCGTAGGCGTGCTCGCTCTATGATCCCTAGGTAGTGTTCAATAATATTCACTTGTTTTTGTTGCAGTCAATAGCTAGGTGTGTAGTCAGTCAATATTAATATTTTACCATATCTCCAATGATAGAACTGTGCAAAGAAAATTGTTAAAAAAAAACGCAAAGTAAGAATACTTTCAAAAATATTAGTTTATTTTTTCAATTAACAAAATGCAAAGTAAATGAAAAAAAGAGAAATCTAAATCAAATGTAATATTTGGTGTGACCACACTTTTGACTTAAAACAGAATTAAAGCATCAACTCTTCTAGGTACACTTACACACAGCTTTTTAAAGAACTTGGCAGGGAAGTCGTTCCAAAGATCTTGGAAAACTAACCACAGATTTTCTGTGGATGTCGCTTGCGCAAATACTTCTGTAATCCCAGAGAGATTTGAAGAGGCTGAAATCAAAGCTCTGTGGGAGCCATATCATCACTTTCAGGACTCTTTATTTTTTTATGTTGAAGAAAGTTCTTAATGACATTGGCTGTATGTTTGGGGTCATCATCCTGCTACAAAATAAATTTGGAGTCAACCAGATGCCTCCTTGATGGTATTGCATAATTTAGTAATGTACCAAGCACTGAGGACACCAAGAAAGGGGCAATGTTGAGAACTTTAGACGCAATGGCAGGCCAAGGAAACTTAGTGCAGCAGATGAAAGATACATCATGCTTACTTCCCTTTAAAGTTGAAAGATGTCCAGCTGTGCCATCAGTTCAGAACTGGCAGCAACCAATGGAATCCAGCTACACCCAACTACTGTTTGGAGAAATCTGCCTAGAAGTGATCTTCATAGAAGAATGACGAATAAAAACTATACCTCCAACATGCACAAAAATATAGGAACTGGGATGCATAAAAAAGGCAGCAAGTGCTCTGGTTTTATGAGTAAAAATGTGAGATATTTGGCTGCCACATAATGCAGTTTGTTCGCCGAAGGCTGGAGAGCAGTGCAATAATGAGTGTCTGCAGATAACAATGAAGCATGGTGAAGGCCCTTTGCACGTTTGGGGCTGCATTTCAGCAAATGGAATTAGAGATTAGTCAATAGTAATGATGTTATTAATAGTGAGACCTATAGACACATACTAATCCAAAATGCAATACCGGGCATCTAATTGGCTCCAAAATTATTCTACAGCAGGACAACTACAATTAAACAGCCAATGCCTTTAAAGAAGCACTCCCATTAAAATTTTTATTCTCTTAATATATTGCGGTCATCATAGTTTATAGCTCTGTGCACTTACAATTGCTCATTTTGCCGTTCTACCCAATTAATTCTTCTGTTTTCCATTAAGCTCTATGTAGAAACAGGAAGTTTCTTTTCCTTGCATGACTCATGAGTCACTGCAAAAGTCTGTGGAAGGGGGGAGGAGGGAGCAGCTGGGTCAGGAGTTGAAGAGGGGAATGATAAATGCAGGGAAAGAGACTTCCTGTTGCTACATAGGGCAAAGGCAAGAGAAACATAACAGAAGCATTAGCAGGGAAGAAGGGCAAAGTGAGCAATTGTAAGTACACAGTGCTATATAATATGATGACTGCAATTTATTAAGAGGATAAAAACTTTGATAGGAGTGCTTCTTTAAGAACTATCTTCAGCATAAATAAGTCCAGGAAGTGATTATACGGCCCCCACAGAACCGTGTGCTCAACATCTAGTTTGTCCGGGATTACATGAAGAGACTGAAAGATCTGCACAAGCCTACATCCCAGAAGATCTGTGGTTAGTTCTCCAAGATGTCTGAAACAACTTCATGCAAGTGTGCTTAGGTGCTGTTTTCAAGGCAAAGGGTGGTCAACTGGTCATACAAAATGTTGATTTGACATAGATTTATCTTTTGTTCATTCACTTGCATTTTGCTAATTGATACAAATAAACTATTAACATTTGTTTTGGAAAGTATTCTTATTTTGCAGCATTTTTTTCTATACCTGCCCAAAACTTTGCATTATACAGTATATGGTAAGGAAAGTTTATAAAATTAAATTTTCACTTATTGACCACAATTATATTAAAGAAATCTCAGGCAATTTGTTTTCCCTAAACCCTCCTAGTTATATATGTGATGTAGTGCAAGTGTATTAAAATACTTCCCGATCATCATCTTTCCCGATTGCCAGCGCCACTCCAGTCCTCTTCTGGCCAATATAACTGCTCTTCAGCTTTGCCAACTCACAATGTGTAAGGTGGTGCATCTTTTCCAATACAAGTGTATGAGAACCAAAATGAGGCCTTTAGTCCTACACTCAGAAAGCATTTTCTTCTTCACAAATAAACTCCTGTCTGAGCCGACAAGTCTGTATTCAAGTCACATGAGCAAGAGGAGAATCAAAGCGGAGAAGGAAGCCAGAGAAAATGGCAAACAGTAAGTATTTTAGTACACTTACACTATATGACATAAATAATTAGGGAGGTTTGGGAAAAAAATTACTGAGATATCTTCTTTAAATCTTTAAATTTCTTTAACTATATTTTGGGAGTTTTTTTGTACAAGAAGTCAAAGGCTAAGAATCCTTGTTAAGGTGTGGAATCTGTGTAGAGAGAATTTTATCTTTTTTAGTGCTTGGTCTAGACTGGACAATCCTGTTATACAGCCTGCACGCTGAGCAACAAGATCCATGTCTAGGTTATTAACACACACCCTTTACCAAATGACTTGGTTACTCTTACTGGAAGGTGACAGCATTCAGAAGCCGTGTTGATCTAGCATGTTCAGCATTTACACAAGAAGCTCTTCAGACACACCTAGCCATAGACCTCCATATACCTGACAGAGATCAAAAGAGTGTCCTATTTTAACCCCTTCATGACAGGAGCTTTTTTCAGTTTTTCGTTTTCGTTTTTTGCTCCCCTTCTTCTCAGAGCCATAACTTTTTTATTTTTCCATGAATATGGCCGTGTGAGGGCTTGCTTTTTGCGGGACGAGTTGTACATTTGAACGACACCATTGGTTTTACCATTTCATGTACTAGAAAATGAGAAAAAAATTCCAAGTGTGGTGAAATTGCAAAAAAAATGCAATCCCACACTTGTTTTTGTTTGGCTTTTTTACTAGATTTACTAAATGCTAAAACTCACCTGCCATTATGATTCACCGGGTCATTATAAGTTCATAGACATCAAACATGTCTAGCTTCTTTTTTATCTAAGTGGTGAAAAAAAATAAAAAAAAAGCCTTTTAAACCCTAGGCTCCACCCCCAAACACTCACGTCCAGCCGGCCATGACATCATCCGCAGACCAATCCGGAGCTGCCACATCACCAGAGCAGCTGATGTCCGAACACCAATGAGAAGATGCCACATCATGGATATGCTCAGTAAGGTGATCTCTGGACTTAGGCTCCAGAGCGCAAGGCAGTGCCTTTATCATAGATTTGGCTGGAGAGCTGGCAGTAACCAAAGGTATACTGCAAGCCTCAGCAAGACGCCGGGACCGACGTCTGTGTTGAGCAACAGCTTCAGCAGCCGGACAAGAATGGGAGACTACGGCACCAGGCAATGCTTGGGATCTATCCCATGGAGCGGGAGAATCCCGGCGCCTAACACAGTTTTTGACGGCACTCAACAGGGAGGTTGTTCCAAACATCTTGAACAACTACCCACAGATCTTCTGTGGATGTAGGCTTCTGCAAATCCTTCTGTCATTTCATGTAAACTTAACACAGGCTTGATGATGCTTAGATCAGGGCTCTGTGGGGTCATATCATCACTTCCAGAACTGTTTGATTTTCTTTTCTTAATGACATCAACTGCATGTTTGGGGTCATTGTACTGGTGCAAAATATATTTTGAGCCAACTCAAAGGCATCTCTTGTGGCATTGTATAATGGATAGGTATCTGCCTATATTTCTAAGCATCGAGAACACCAAGAAATGAGCAATCTTGAAAATCATAGGCAAAGTTTTTGGCCATGGAAATTTAGTGCAGCAGAAGAAACATCATGGTTAGTTCCTTTTGAAATTAGAAGATGTCCAGTGGTCCCATCAACTCAGACCTGGCAGCAACCATTAGGACTAAGCTACTCCCATCTATTGTTCAGAGAAGTCCAGAAGTGGTCTACATTGAAGCATTTTAGCCAAAAACCATGCCATCAACATGAAAACAAGACCAAGCAACTCAACAATGCTCAAAACATAGGACCAGTGGTTTCATAAAATGGCAGCAATTACTCTGTACTGATGATGTGACACTAGTCACTACTCATGGACATGCCGTGAGGTGGGGAAATCAAAAAGTTCAAGGTCAAAAGCTAGTAGGTTACATAAACAGAGGGATGAGGCAAAGGTATAGCCACAGGCTGGGGCCAGAATTTCAAGAAGATAGCGCATCAAGACAAAGGGGTTAGGCAAACGGATGGTCAAATCAAATCCAAGGTCAGTCAACAAAGAGCAAAATACTAGAATTAAAGCACAGAGCAAACAATCTCACCACACCACTTGAGCAGAGCTACAACTGGCAGATATAAGAGGCAGAAATACAGCTAAATAGTCTAAGAATCATTCTGAACAAGAGACACCTGTAGGAAACCCAGCACGCCCCGGACCTTATTGGGAGACTGGACTGTCACTCACCACATTGACAGCTCAGCATGCCCAAGCCTCAGATTGGATGGCTGAGCTATCTATCATGTTACTGACAGCTTAGCATGCCCATGCCTCAGATTGGACGACTGAGATGCCACTCACTACAATGAGAGGAGTAATCGTGACAGATGAGTTGAAATGTGAAATATTTTGCTGTATCAGAAGTAAGTTTATTTGCTGAAGGGCTGGAGAGACTGTCTGCAGATAACAGTGAAGCATCTTTGAAGTTCCATGTAAGTTTGGGGCAGAATTTGAGTAAGTAGAGTAGGGGATTTGTTCAGGATTATTGGTGTTTTCAAAGACATACTTATCCATCATTCAATACCATCTGGGAGATATTTTAATGGTTCTAATTTTTTTCTGCACCTGGACAACGACCCCAAACAGTCAATATAATTGTATTACTATCAATGTAAAGAAGAACAAGGAGTCCTGGAATTGATGATATGGCCCTCATAGAGCCCTGATCTCAGCATTATTCAATCTGGGATTTTATGATATATGAAGAGGCAGAATGATTTGTACAAGCCTTCATCCAGAGAAGATCTGTGGTTCTCCAAGATGTTTGGAACAACCTCTCTGCCAAGTTCCTGAAAAAACTGTGTACAAGTGTACCTAGAAGAACTGACACTTTGATGTTGTTTTGATAAAAAATAAACTATTAACATTTTTATTTTTTAAAGTATTCTTATAAACTTTTCCACAGTACTATGCATAAGGATCATTTTGTTTTAAAAAGTCTACACTTTTCAATACGATTCTATACAAAAAATATCTGTGTAAAGCACCATATGGTGTATGTTTCTTTTTAATGGGCGTTAATGGGGACACAGTTTGTGGCATATGTCGAAAGAACCATTTGAAACAATCCAGTTAAATGTAATTGGCAAATGCAGGGTGTGACTATCCTAATAGACTATTGTAAAACAGTCTGTAGTTTTTGATAAGCTACAGAGAGGCCAGTGAGAACTTGATTTCCCCCCAATGTCCAGGATGTAGCGGCAGATCTCTCCTGCCTGCAGGGAAAACACTGATACTATTATGGTAGTGAGTTGTACAGAATTCAGTTCCCTAATATAATATCTTGTATTTCTCCATTGGTCATTGTAAGAATTTCTATACTGGACACCAATCCATAATTCTGCCTGATGTAGGCACCTCGTAACTTCATTCACGATTCATAACACATGATTTTTCTCGTTTGCTATGTTCTACCTTTTTCTATGCCATGTAACAACCGACGGGTCAGGCTAGCGCAAGGAGAACTGAGTTTAATTCTAGTAATATTTTATTGCGCTAATCTGTGTTCACATCTCATCTACAGGTTTGCATAGTTTTCATACCACCATTATAATATTGTGCAATATTGGATTTGTAATGTGTTTTTGTACAGGATTCCTATTACTACAATGAATTATTTGCTAGAACCATTTCTATAGAAGCTACTCTACTGGTAGAAAAAAAATCTATGGATTTCATCTATCCATCAAACCTGACTTAGCAGTTATTGTATATGTTTAATTTAGAGAAACAATGTGATAGTTGTGTGGGTGGGTTTGGGTTAATTATCTTTTTAATTAACGAGAAACTCCAGTGAAAACCAATGTTTCTCATTGGAATTATTGATTTGTGAGCCTTTCTGACATTAATGAATAATTTTCTGAATGTGCTATATTCTTCTTAGAAGAAGCTGAAATAAGTTAGACTAAGCCAGCAGGTAAGGCCTTATCCACTCCTCCCGATTTAGAATCTATGTCACATAGAAACAGAAAATGATGTAATGGCATGTTAATAGAGCCATGAAATCCAACGTTTACAATTTGGATTCCATTAGAATCCATATGTCAGACTGTGTTTTGAAAAATGTCCTTCGAGCCTGAAACCACGTTATGGAAAAGGAAACAGTACATCAGACGATATGTCCAAGATGCATAGGCTAATCTGAATGATACAAATTGTAGAGCTAGCTATACACTTTAGGCTTTTTTCACAAGTCCGCGTTTCCAGTATGTGTGGTATCTGATTTCGTCACGGATATCATTATAATCAATGGTGCTATGCACGTCTGTGTTTTTACATGGACCGTGCGTCTCTACAAAACACATGTCCATATTTTTCCGGCAAGGGCCAATGTGAGTCTTTGAGTCCAGGAAACACATGTACAGCACGCGGATCACATCATTGTGCCATCCGTGTTTAACACTTCAAAGTATAGGAGAAGCTTTGTAATTTATTTATTTATCCATACCAAAAAACACAGATGACACACTGATGGAAAAAATAGACACATGGACCATACACTGATGACAACTGATGGAAAAAATGGACACATGGACCATACGCTGATGACACACTGATGGAAAAAATGGCCACACGGATCATACGCTGATGACACACTGATGGAAAAAATGGCCACACGGACCATACGCTGATGACACACTGATGGAAAAAATGGACACATGGACCATACGCTGAAGGCACACTGATGGAAAAATGGCCACACGGACCACACACTGATGACATCTGAAGGAAAATATAGACACATAGACCATACACTGATGACAACTGATGGAAAAAATGGACACATGGACCATACGCTGATGACACACTGATGGAAAAAATGGCCACAGGGACCATACGCTGATGACACACTGATGGAAAAACTGGACACATGGACCATACGCTGAAGGCACACTGATGGAAAAATGGCCACACGGACCACACACTGATGACACACTGATGGAAAAAATGGCCACACGGACCATACACTGATGACACACTGATCCAAAACACTAATGACACCGGTACCATTTTTCACATAGGTGTTTAAAAACAGATGTGTGTAGGAAGCCTTTGGCTGACAGTTATTCCTCCCAAAAATATGCAAGCAAGGACAGTTCTCAGTGGGGAGAGGGAAGTAAGGCTCCAATAGACAAAATTGGTTTATCTCCACTGAGAACAAACTGATTACTCAGCATGACTGACCCATGGAATCATAGAATGGTAGAGTTGGAAGGGACCTCCTGGGCCATCTGGTCCAACCCCCTGCTCAAAGCAGGATTCACTAAATCATCCCAGACAGCTATCGGTCCAGCCTCTGTTTGAAGACTTCTATTGAACAGCAGATGTTGAGGGATTGTTGGAACAGCCACATACACATTAGATAATCTGCTGGTCCCACCAAACTTGTGGGTTCAGCTCCCATTCTTATGATGTGAATGGTTATTGTAACATCAGAGGGGGAGTTACATATGAACTTCTGCCCACTAGGAGCAAAGAAACCTTGGTAGCTTAATGATTATTTATTTTTTTAACTGAGCAAAAATAAAAAAAAATGCAAAAAAGCAACAAAAGTGATGTTCCTGTGCAAAAATTCTTTACTAGACTAGTTCTCTATTTCTTATACAGTGCCTAAAGCATCCATTTATTCCCCATGCACTAAACTTAGGACATTGTAGCTGCAGGAAGATCTTTGTTTTCATCTATATAAATAATATTATTATTATTATTTCTATAGCACTATCATATTCGGTAGCGCTTTACAAATCAGAGTGGGCATGTACATACTGTATAAGACATTACACAGCAATACATTATTCAGCAATTCAATCGAAAGGAGTGAGGTCGCTGCTCGCAAGCTTACATTCTAGGAACATGATATACGTTGACCTACAAGCATTTTGCATTGACATTTTCAATACACATCATATGTGACTTTTTATTTTAATGTACATACATCTTTAATGTTTCTTTTTTCTTTACTATTGTATTTACATGGAGGTAAAGTAGTGTGACCCTGGAATGCGAAAAAAAAAATGCAACCTAATGGAGCCATTAAATTGTTGTAGTCCAAATCTTTTGCATTTAGTTTTTTTTTAATATTGTGTCATACAATATAAAACTTGATCAAATAATTATATTATTTAATGGTGTGATGAATGCATATTTATAGGAAGCATTTATATGACATGAAATCTGTGCATTTCATCACTAGTTAGAAAACATTAGTGTTATACACATTCTGGTCCATCATTTAACTACCTCTCCAAATGGCTAAGTGTTCCTCCTATAATGTTCTTTCCTAAAACAGCACCTCAATTTGGTCTATTGTCCCTCAATTCTCAGAGGCATCATTGAGTGGTAGGGCCCTGTTGGTAACCAAATTAGAAAGCCAAGGAGCTCATTTTGCCTTCAGCATAAGGCAGCACCCGGACACTGGTGTAAGGTTACTCTCATTTTTTGCAGCTTTGCCTCTTGCTGCCACCCCTCCTCCAATGCTATTTCACCCAGCTACCAGCCCAGCCCCTCCTAACAAAACATGTCCAGTTTTGGAAAGTAGCTGCAGGGGGACTGTCCCCTGGATTCCTGAATAGGCAGAATACATTAGGATTCTGCTAATGCTGGAGAGATGAACAATGTGTTTCATGTGCCTCCATCCATGAAGGCAATAACAGTGCGATCCAACAATGGGTAAAATTAGAGGGAATATTAACATCACACCTGTCCTCGGCTGAATTCATTAGTAGATACTAACCACTGAGCCATCGTGCCACTAAAATAATCATCCATTGTTAAATTACATCCGGCGAGTGATCGTTTTGGTCATGACTATTATTATGATTATTATTATTATTATACATTTATATAGCGCCATTTATTCCATGGCGCTTTACATATGAAAAGGGAAAATATAGACAGGTACAATAAATGTGTGCTAGACAAGGGACACACAAGTACAGAGAGAGAGAGGACCCTGCCCGCGAGAGCTCACAGTCTGCAGGGATGGGTGAGAATACACTAGGAAAGTCATGATCATCTGTTTTGGATCAGGGTACGTATAGTGCTAACCCCCAAGACACTGTGCTGTCCAGTATCAAAATTAAATATTCCTAATCCAATAGGAAAAATATCAAACTATCAAAATATACCAAATTGCAAGCTTTGGAGACTACTCAGGTCCCTTCATCAGGCATAGTTGCCTGATGAAGGGACCTAAGAAGCCTTGACAGCTTCTCAGCAATTTGCTACCAACCGCTGATGACTCTCAAATTTTAATATCTTTTTAATCCAATAGGTGAACTCTGTAAAATGCTAAACAGGTTAATTTGTGTCCGAAAACAAGGCCTACAAATACTATTCTATTCTATTCTATAGATCTGCAGTTTACTTCTCTATTTTGAAACTATTTATTTCACCAATGAATCACATGATATTTATATTATTTTTCATTTTATCTATTTTATCTATTGACTGCTGATGATTTACTATTATGTGATGATAGTATCTGACCATACAGAACAATGGGCACTTCCAGCTGCTATGGACTAAAATATTTCTAATTGATGTAAATAGACAATGAAATGCATGGCAGCATTTTCTTTACAAATATTTTAGTTGTGGTTTCACTGAGCATTTACAGTTTTAAAAGGCAATGAATTGTGTGTGTAGGCAATTAATACACCTAAGAATAGGGGGCATATTACAGACCCATATAGTCAGTGCTTAGCAACTCTAACAACTGTGCCCTGTGATCGATCACATAGTGTAGACGGTCCCATAGAGGCCATCAGTTACACAGGGATGAGACTATTAGTGATTGTACTCCTTCCTTGGGTCACAATCTTGTCCAACTTATCCCACTTATATTTAGCTTTGACTTACTCAACATATATGAATGGCTTGATTTTCCCACCACCTATATCATTCGTGTTCCCTTTACATCTCTCCTCATTTTAATTACAAATGGCTTCCATACAAGAAGGATTTTTTTTAAATAAAACAATTTTAGAGCAAGTTTTGCGTTGACTGCCCATCTGACCGCTATCACACAGAACTTCAGGGAATTGGTCGAATCTTGGAAGCTCTGCCATGGGAGAAGCTCGTATAGATTTCCCCTATTATATATATTCCATTTTTATATATCACTGATCATGTTACAAATAGGAAAGAAACAGATCAGTGACTCCCAGGACTGTGAGGGTCATAAATTCCCTTTTGTCGCCCTGCAAATCTGTCATCAGAAAAATAGCCTGTGTCTGCAATCCTCTCTCTCCAGTGCACTTTTCTGGCTTTATTATGGGATGGTCGCCCAGATAGTTAAGAGGACACATTAGAACATTTCTATATTACTGATCATATGGCATATTCTTCAGAATTCCAGTAGTTACGCCAATGCATAAATATCTGAACCTTACATTATCTTATTTTACCGGACTCCCTGAAGTTGTTGGATGCCGCCGATAATGTGCTCGGAACGTAACTTGTGTTTAGTAGTCAGTGACCCCCCCATTGATTTCTGATGTCTCACAGTTG
Source organism: Oophaga pumilio (assembly GCA_009801035.1). Taxonomy (NCBI): domain Eukaryota; kingdom Metazoa; phylum Chordata; class Amphibia; order Anura; family Dendrobatidae; genus Oophaga; species Oophaga pumilio. The sequence goes on along the minus strand of VIAB01002876.1, from coordinate 141,124 downwards.
AAAAAAAATCACAACTGACCGCTGCTCCAAGAGTCAGATTTAGCTTCCCTCTCATTCTTCCACAACACTCATTCTCTAAGCCTTGCTGTTCCTTGCTAAGAAACCAGAGCTGGATAGGACCCTCCAGATACAGTCTACATCTCATCTGCTGTGTGTAGGATACCAAGAAGGACGCAGATGACCATTCTGTAGGGGGACAAGAGACAGGAGCAATGAATGCATTTCTCCCCTGCTGGCTAATATAGTTTTGGAAGGAGTCAAAATCTGGAGGGATGTGGTAGGGGGAGGGGAGGCAGGGGGATGCCCTAGTGATTGCAGTCCAGGCAGCCTGCTGTCACACTCTCCCTCTCTCTCACACACACATTGTCACAGTAAGAATGGTGAGTCCCACACAAGGCTTCGCTTTGGTCCTCTTGGCTTTGCACAGTGTGGATTACTAAACAGCACATTTGAAGCAGCATGTTCTCAGAACCAGGAGGTAAGGAGAGGCTTCTATCTGGATACATAAATGGTCTTTTTAAGGTCTGGATGTTCCCTGTTGCTTTAATATGGAAGCAGCAGCTGTCCTACATCAGCATGATCTGCTTTCAGCCCTTTTGTTGCCAATGGGGCTAGGGATGCAATCCCACCAGAGGTCAATGGGCATGATAGCGATTGTGCAAGCTCTGAGATTTTCAAGAATTAACAAAGACTGGATTTCCAGCCATTAGTTTCTGCGCTGTTTACGGTTTGCGACTTTGATTTTCCTGATTATTTTTTTTAATACCTGATCTATATATAACATTGATTTTCTATGTGAGGAGTATAGAAAGTTTCCGCAATGGATTCATTCCTATAAGGTTTTCATAGTTACCAATACAACGTGAACATCTAAACCTCCTCTTTGCATTATGTGTCCAATGGAAATGTAGGACTTTGTTGCAATTATATGGTAGGCTGGACTGTGAACATATATGTATGATTTTTGTGAATGAGGGGTTGGCAATAGTTAAGAGGAGTGGCGTCATGGTGTACATTGTACAGTGAGCGCAGTTCGGATCAATATATTTAACTTTTTACTAGTATACACAGCAGGAGCAGCATGTATGTGTGCGTGTGTGTAATATGCAGAGCATACGTGTGTATGTAATATATGTATATTTATACTCTCTCTCTTGTTTTTTACAGCACCTTTCTGTTTTGTCATTCCAAAATTGATAATCTGATTTTTTTTGTGCTGTGTCCTACCAACTCTACATGCCGCCAGCATTTTAGACTGCAATTCTCCTTTTACTTAATGTATAAGTTATTGTGAGCTGACTGTGTACTTAGCGCAATCATGGACAATGCTTTCTGCTGTGTCTGCAGGCCGGTGACTACCCCAGGGGTGGATGGGGCTAGTTGTTATGGAACCAAAACACTACAAGAAACAATGAATTAGTGAGAAGTTGTAATTTACATTTTTGCAGCATTTGCCGTTTTGAGCGATTTTCTATTATTACATTTCATAATACAATACTACGTACTATTTTGCAACATTTCGAATCCCACTTGTGTCAAAAATGTTGCAAATGTGTTTTTCATTTTGTGTTTCAGGATACATTTTGTACCATTTTGTTAGGGTAAATATTATACAATTGTTTAGCATCCCTGGGGGAGATGTCTATAGTGTAATAGTGGGATATATGCATTTGCTCACTGATCCACTAAGGGATGAATATCTATTTGTCCCTTAGTGGATCAATGGATTATAAAGAAGGGGGGCAAAAGCACCTATATTAAACTGCCTGTTCTAGGGCATCAGTGAGATCATCAATATATGCATTTACTCACTGATCCACCAAGAGATTACCAGTAATATCTATTAGTTCCTTTAGTGGATCAGTAGATTAATAAATTATAAAGAGGGCCAAAAGCACCTATATTAAACCACCTATTCTAGGGAATCCGTGAGATTATTTATTATTATTATTATTATTATTATTAATTATTATAGCATCATTTATTCCATGGCGCTTTACATGTGAGGA
>VIAB01002876.1:121309-138620 GCA_009801035.1 Oophaga pumilio | reverse complement strand
TAAGAATACTCTTGTCATCTTTGGACGGAAAAGTATTCACATCTCTTAGTGGATCAAAGAATTAATAAAGTATAAAGAGGGCCAAAAGAACCTATATTAAACCGCCTGTTCTAGAGCATTGGCGAGATCATTGATATATCCAGGTAGGATTTGGTCACATTGAAAGCCAACAGCTTTTTCTTTATCTACGAAACATTTGACTTTAATCTGTGAGCAGTATTACAGGCAACAGAAATTTGGGGCCATGGCAAATTTTTTTACGTATTTGGGCCAAATTTTTGTAATGTCTAAATGTGGCTTCGGAACCATGTGTTCAGTAAAGGTTAGGAAGTTGTGTGTGGGTGGAAGATAATGCTGAGTAAATCTTTCAATTCTCTGGAACATCTAAATGTTTGAGTGATGGCAAGTAATGAAAAACAAGGCTGGCTACCTGGTTATAGGGCTACAGCACGTGTGGACAGTATTTATATTATCCCTTACCCATTCTTGTGAATTAATATGAGTTCAGCCATGTCTCCATCTAAAAATATGGCACACATCCTAAGCGAAGACTACTGATTACTCACACCGAGTCTTCTCAACTGATTGATTGTATACGTCATAGTACAATCCTGTAGAACAAACATTAAACATTAGGAAACCGGATCCCTTTAATTTACATTCTGAAATTGTCATTCACAGCTTTAGTACATAATATTCAACATTGACAACTGATGTATATGACGTATAGTGATTTTTAGTTTGGGTTTAAGTCTTTTACATATCCTGTGGAAAAGTTTCAGGCTCGGCAGTGTTGATGTTGCAGAGTATGTTCTTGTACGGGAAGAAAACAAATATCATTTCATCACATTACACGTTGGGATCTGGAAGAAATCTTTTTATTCCCTTGGGAGATCTTGTGTTTCATATTAAGTCTCCAATTATTGCACACATGGTAAAATCTATTTATATCAACTTCTGTTAGTAAGGTCCTGTTGGAATTCTGAGGCCCTGTGTCACTGAGATTACGCAGATTCCACACCTCCTGCTGGATTATTTGATGTGGGAAAGGCTCAGGCTGATCGTTTCCATTTCCATTACAGCCTGAGACTGCACAGCTTGCTGTCCGCCCGTGTATATAAGGCATGAATCTACACCACAAACTGCGCTCACAGTCATCTGGACTATTCCACCCATGTAACTTTACCTGTTCTGCAGAGAGAGAAGTTGGCTCTAGTAGGTGGATCATGTATGAGATACGTGCAAATCCATTCGTGAAATGGTGCAATCCTATTACCCGGAGCATGTCTTTTTTTTGGGGGGATAGCCCTATTAGAAGCAAAAGAGTCAAAGTTGAAAATAATTATAGTCATCTCTGACTTGTAGGTAGAAACTCTGTCATCAACATCTAGATAACTGACCTAAAGAAACGTATATATACTTACATGTATAGTCAGCTCCGGATAGACCTAAGGCATGTTCATGCGTTAAAGATTTGCTGCAGGCATTTCTACATCAAAAACATGAAACTGCTCCAAATTCTTCAAAGGAAAAATAAGCAATATGTGCAAGAGACTTCAGAAGTAGCATTCACTTTGCCAGGACGTTTTCAAAAATGTGACGTGTGAACATACTCTAATACCTCTAAATGTTTTCTGTGACTTAAAACTGTAAAACATTAGGGCCTGATTCATCATTTCTATTTACTTTGTCTTTCTTTTTGCCCGATTGGACTTTTCTCCAAATTCATCAAAATAGTAAATGCTTTCTTTTTCTTAAAAGTTGCACGATACTTTAAAATTAAATAACTACAAAAGGTACGCCATAGGGTTAGAGGAATACATTTTTTTGAAAAAAAAAATGCTACTTTTTTTTAAAAAATTGCTAATGATGATTTAGCAGGCAGGGTCCTCTCTCCTCCTGTACCAATCATGACTTTTATTGTGTAAGATTACTGTACTCGTTTTTATCTATACCCCTTTTCACATGTAAAAGCGCCATGGAATAAATGGCGCTATAATAAGAAATAAGAATAATAATTAGAAGAAAACTAAAGGAATTGGCTAACCATGCTCACAATGACAAAAAAAGGTGCGTTGAGCTTAAAAAGGCACAAAAAAGAAGAAAACAAATAATGGAAAAAATGCATAAAAAAAACAATAAAGGGAAAAAGGTGAAAATTCAATGTTAAATCAGCCTTTTGGACTCATCATATGAAACAGATTGGTTCTAGTGATGAGCGAATGTGCTTGGATATCCGAGTATGCTTGGGTGTTATCCAAGTATCTCGGGTGTGCTTGAGTAATATGTTCAAATCCCCGCAGCAGCATGATTCGCCGCTGTTACACAGCTGCAACACATGCAGAGATTACCCAACAAACAGGCAATCCCCGCATGTGTTGCGGCTGTCTAACAGCCATGAATCATGCAGCTGCGGTGATTTGAACCTATTACTCGAGCATGCCCAAGACACTTGGATAATATCTGAGGATGATGCTCGGAACACACAATATCCGAGCATGGTTGCTCATCACTAATAGGATCATATAATATTTCTGCATATATAAAGCTCAATATTATTGCCAAAACACGCAACCCCCACAGCACTACAAACTAAACCTAGAGAACTGTAGGGTTCTATGAGGATTTAAGATTGGCTCAGTAAAACCACAGGAGGTCCTAGGGTTGAGTCTTAATTACCCCTAAATGTGGCCGTACAATGGAGAACTGTGATTTAGGGGTACTCCTTTGTTGCATTAATATCCCATTTAAAGTACAATCCGATATGTAGGCATGGCGTGGAAACCCACCTTATATGCTGGATGGTTTCCAACCTATAATGATGATCAGTCTTAGATCTTGTTTTTGATTGTGGAGGGGTTTACATGAGATATTTGTTTTGCCAACTGCTCAGGATAATAATAAAAATGTTACTGAATGGTGTTCTTATAGCAGGGAATGTATTTCGGGCACCTCAATAGAGAGGCGCCTCTTGCTTTGCATCCCTTATAAATTCAAGTGGCGAGTGCGGTAGATTTAATATGCTGAGAGTTGAAGTGGAATTAACCCGCACTAGACTGCTGAGGGGCATCTGATCTCTTCATTGCTTTGTTTGTTGGTTTGTCTCCTCTACGATTATTATATCCTTTGCATGCCTTCCCCTGTGTTATGGCTAATTCATGCGTTGCTGTCATCGGGCTTCTGCACTGACGGCAAAGAGAGCTACATGCATAGAAGAGTACCAAGTGTTATGTGTCAGCTACAGTGCAGACATGATTTGCTATGTTACCGCATGATGTATGGCCATGGGGTTCATTGAGGTTGGATGTTCACCTACAGAAATAGAAGTGCTGATGTAGGAGAACTGAGTTTGGCAGATGACAGAATCCAAATATCTTTGGATTTACATGGGAGATGGGACTGTGCCATGATGCACAGACAATACATCTACAAGAGTCAGAGATTTGGCTCTGGTCCATCAGGGAGTCTTAGTTGAATAGTCTAAACTTTTGACTGATATTCTTCTGGCCCCCTCTGCCTGGGAAATGTCTCTTGTGAAAAACATTTACTGTATTGTTCCAGCATTGGGGTCGGGAAAACATTGGGTCTCATTAAGAGATTCATCTTACGTATGGAGACTTTTACTTTACAGTCAATAGGCCAAAGGGAAGCAAGTATGCAAATCGGCTCTCCTACAGGAAGAAGAATACTGGTATGGCTGTAACGGATCATTTTCTTCCTTCTGGAGGGAATCTAACTTGCATACTATATTATTTATATACTTTCATACCTTGTGTATTCTTTGTGTATGCAGACAGCAGAGGTGTGATCCCCTCTGCCTCGCTGGTGCCACCACTGACACGTCTTTTTCTCACATTTTAATGCCACTTACCCTATAGTATAATATGCTAATAAGAATCAGCACATTTATCTATATGGATCACGCCTTTGTTTTATTAAATTAAGAATGAGCAGTTGTGTTTTTATTGATATCCCTAGTCACAATGCACCCAATTCAATATGTTCACGTAGATTTCAGAATTCTCTTTATATTGATTATTAATGCGACTAATGATTATTGTTCACATTCCTTACTTTCTGCAGTATGACACAATTTTACAGCCTACTGATAGTTAATAGCAAAATATATAATGGAGGAAAGGAAATCTAACACTCTTAGGGCTCATGACTGTACAGTATTTTAGGTGTGAGTGCGATCCGACAAAACATTGGATTGTACTCAGACCAATGTTATTCTATGGAGGTGTGCACATGTCCGATTTTTTTCCTTGGACAGAAAATAGCGGCATACCCGAGCTGGATCCAATTATCGGATCGGACTAGGCCATGAAAGTCAATGAGTCAATGGAAACCATCAGATTGCACTCGGATGACATCTGAGTGCCGTCCAATTTCCATGGATTGACAGAACGGAGAAGACTTTTTTTCTCCATCTTCTCCTCACCCGAGAAAATTGGATCAGACTGTGATCAGATGTTGATCAGAGTGTGATTTGCATAATTGACCCGATTCCCTTGGATGAGAGAATATACGTTCATATGACCCTGGCCTAAGAGTTCTGTGTTGTCCCTCCACTTAATGTTTTCTCTACGTACAGAATGTGAATTAGAACCTGGTTGCTTTGTACATTTCCAAATCTGACATTTAGGTGTAAAATTAGCACTAAACAGAGCAACCAATCAGATGCCTGCTCCCATAGTGTACTTATATTAGATGCGCTAACTGTACTTGAAGATTAGTTGCTATAATTAAGTGCAAACTTCACATTTAATTGCAACTTTTAATAACTAAAATGTATTAGGTTACAAAAAAATTCCAAGGTTTCTTCACTCGTAGGTGACAGAGTTTTGTCTTAGATTCTTATGAATTACCACTTTACAATACCGTACCAATTGTATAGAGACATACTTGTGATTGACTCTGACAAGCGCAACAGAAAGAACAGGACTAAAGCTCCATAAGTCGTCCAATGTATTTATAAACAGTGGTGATGTAGAAACCCCAAATAACGGTCATATATGGGCCCTTGGGTGTTCTCAAATTTCAATCAAAATACTCCTTGAACATCATGTGGTATTTATTGAAAAACATGTTTTGGTTCATTTATTTTTTTTACTTCTTTCGAAAAAAGAGGACACTTGAAGCTTTTATTCTCTTTTTGTTTCTGATACCCGTTACTTGGTACTATAAAAGGCCAATATGTTGGAAAAAAATGGAAAAAGCATTATCCAGATTTTTAATGTATATGAATGAGATTTACAAGGAATCTCCTTTCAATTTTGCAATTATAAAACACATTTTTGTTTCACCAGTTTCACGTTGCACCAGAACGCATGAATGTCTGAACTTAATAGATGGTGGCATGACACTTGCTACATTTCCCATGTCTTGTGTACTTGTATAATCTTGTGGTAATAAAGTGGCAGCCTCCGTGATGACTTATGGAACTTATTTAACCTAGCCGTACAGAATCACTTTAATTCACCCTGGAAACACGCTAATAGCGGAGGCTGATGTGTCATTTGGGCTTTTCTCAGAGGAGGTATATGTTATGAGAGCCCATTACAGGAAGCCTGTCCTGAGGGACAAACACCGAAAGCGAAATTACTGTAAAACTATGAGTGTTCTTTCTTTATACTTGAGACAGTAATTTAAAAAATCTAAGGAATTGGATTTTCTGATCCTTTTCCAGATGTATAAATATGTGTAGAGAGGAAATTAATTTTAAAAAAAATCAGAGAACATGATAAGAGTATGTGGAGGATACACCAAAGGACTTGTGGTTTCTTTGGTTTTCTGAAGGAGAATATTAAGGCCACCATACAAATTAGACTAATGTTGGCTGAACCAACATTAGTGGGTTTGGGCGACGGTCTACTCTGTATGGGGGTGCCAGCTTACTGATTATTGGTGGAAGATGTTGATCGCCCATGTCCGATTTCGGACTGCTGATCACATTGATAAACCACCAGTCGGCGTGTTAGGAAACACAGGAGCCCTCGGCCGAACTAGTGTTCCTGTGTAAGAGAGAGTCGACTATGATGGTTGTCGGACAAATGATCAACCGAAGAATCATTTGGCAGGCAACTATCTAATGTGTAGACCAGCTTTAGAAGTCAACGCTTTGGACAATTTCTGCTTGTTTGGAGGATTGCTTCAGGACTGAGAGAACTGCTGGGACTCTCAGTGGTGGGCTGTTACCTACTGGAAAACCTACCAATTAGTGTTTTTTCCCCTTGTAGCGCCACCACAGGAGAACTGAAGCAAAACCTAAAGCCAATCCAAGTCAATGGGATGTCTGCATACTGCAGAACAGGATCGATCATCAAGTTATAGACACTCTTCCTAGCTACTCTCTACTAGTCCTAGAAATGAGGAACTTTAACAGAGTAAAATAAAGGTGAATATTCTATGAAAGAAATCCCTGCAATCGCTTGATGGAGAGGAGAGACTTTATTCAGTTAACCCCATCCTGCCCTCTCGTCTGAACAATTAAAGAAGGAACAGGCCCAAGATTCAACTGTACTCCCAGTATGGGGAGTGGAGGCTTATTTTAATATTTGGTGACCCCGCTACACTTCGAACACTTCTGCTCCAATGTGAATTTGCAATATAACAGATTAAAAGGTTATTCCTGCTCCGCTCACTCCTGTATCAAGATTGACTGGCAGACACTGTACACCTGTCCTATGTGGGAATAAATGAGCAGGACTAAGCCCATTAATAATGATAGGACACAATTAACAGTAATTACTATTTCATGTCCATATGTAAAGATGAATAAGTCAGGATTAATAGCAAAGATCCTTAGGGGCGGCAGGGCAAATGCAATATTTTACAGTGATACTTCAATGGTCTATGCCTAATGCTGCATTTATTTAAAAGCCTTTCTGATTACTGTATAGAAAACTGACCAGTCTGATGCTACATATAATAAAACAGTAATTGATTAATTTATAAGCAGAAGGCAGCCATAGCTCGGTTTCCACAATCAGCGTATTCTGCGTTCAGCTCCTTATTTTAGTTTGTTCCTGGGTTTTATTTTGCACTTAGTAGACAAACTTCCCTACGCTTCATGCGTCATTCCTGCCTTCCTGTTCCACGTGGCCTTTTATCTCTAAATCTGTTCCAGTTGTCCCTGGAGCTGGGAATGCAGGAGATTACAGAAATGCTCCTGTATTTTCTCACTTGTTTGTGTGCCACATACCAGAAAAATGACAATGCTAAGGGTAATCTATATGTGAGCGGCTCACATAGCACCAAATTAGATGATCAAGATCTACATTTCTAGGTAGTCTCCTTGCATTTAGCTTTGTTTTTATTATATATGAATCAGTATTTTCCTTGATAATAACTGAATACAGTTATATAACTATCAGGGAGAGCTGGTTACTATCCAATATGGCCACAGTTATCATCTTTCTTTACTTCTCGGTGGTAAATCTGCCTAGTTAGACCAAGATCCATACCTTGATCTAAGGTTAACTGCCTTTTACATGAGCCAATAATCGACAAATGGGTGTTGGTAGGCATAATTGTTCCCGATTATAGGCCTGTGTACACATTTGGGCAGTTATCCAACAAAAGAGCAAAAAGCTTGTTCTTTTGGTGACTTGATTTGCCTAAAAATCATCATCCTTAAATAAAACACATACAATACATGCCAGTTAGTGATGAGAGGTGTTTTCTGAGCACGCTGGTGTGCTAATAGAGTATCTTCGGCGTGCTCGAATACTATGTTTGAGTCCCCGTGGCTGTATGTCTCGTGGCTGTTCAACAGTTGCAACACATGCAGGGATTGCCTATCAACGAGACAATCCTTGCATGTGTGGTGAGCAGTCGAACAGCGGCAAGACATGCAGTCACAGGGACTCAAACATAGTATTTGAGCACGCCGAAGATACTCTATTAACACGTGAGCATGCTCCGATAAAGGTGTTATCACTAATGCCAGTATAACATGTGTACACTAGTAAGATTGTTCTGTTCCCATCATTGCTCATCGTACTATGCAAAAAGGATGATAAACCAAATTAATGTAGCCAATCGGTGCTCGTTACTAGCTTGAAATCAGTCAGTTAAATGAGCCTTTACTATAAGACTAAGCTCACATCACAATTGCAGTGCACTTTGGGCACGTGCTCAGGTAAAACTCACAGCGCATGCTCCCATAGGCATCAACGGGTGTGCCATAGACATGAACAGGTACCTAACTACCAGAAAGGATCATGCAGCTCCAATTATGTTGCAGAGTTTCTTTTTAACTCTGCATAAAAAAACATAAAGGGCAAGTATACTTTTTTTTCTTATTGCAGTTAATGGCTGATACTGTATATGAAACTCTATAGGTATATAATTGCATATTCCTGACTTAGGCTGACCATAAACATTAGATGGCTGTTGTCCAACGATGCTTTGGCCAACTCTCCCGTACAGAGGCGAGCTTGCTTGGCCAAGCCCACCTCTGTTCTCTATGAGAAAGCCACCAACATATCAGTTGTTTCATGTAAAACTGTGCGATCAGCAGTAGAGATGAGCGAATTTGTTCGGATTCGGTTCCGCATCGAATATTGTTTTTGCAATATTCGTCGAACACAGCCGAACTTCATTAGAGTCAATGGGAGTAGAAATTACTGAATATGTTCGGAACCGATCATAAGACATACATTCGGCATGAATAGTGTTCGAATATGGCTCGAATATGTCAAAATCAGATTCGGGGACAAAATCCGAACAAATTTGCTCATCTCTAATTAGCACTACAAAAATCGAACATGTGCGATCAACATCTCTCCTGACCATCAGTTGGCCAGTGCCCTGATACACATTAGACAGTTATCCAAACTCTTAGATATTGGAGGGTTCAGCTGAAATTAGTCTAATGTGTGTGGGGGCCTTAACTTTGAAGACTTGGCAGCTTTTATGATGATTATATTAATTGTCCCACAGCTTTTTAATTTACAGATAATATAGATTTTCTTCATTAACTGGTGCTTCAATGATCTTAGACGCACATGTACTATAATAAGAATAAGGTATAATTTCTGTGCTTCGTTCAGTGTCGACATGATGTCAGTGAGGTTTATCAGCAGCTATTAAACCAAGCGTTGTGGGATGGGACAATAGTTTGGCTTTGGTAAAAGTTTTCTTTGAGTGTGCACATTTCCACATCTCAGTGCTTTCGGTAATGACAGTTAATGAGGCTTTTTTGTTTTGTGGACTGTTATTGTGAATCCACGCAGTCACCCCAGCGTTAAAAATAACCTGAGACAGCATCTGAAAGCAGCAGTCCAGCCTCATTTTCTTTTCATTTTTCCACATCAGCGGGTAAAAACTCTTCATCTAACCTCCCTCCCGGAAACCCAGAGCAGAGAATACAGTTAATACCATGTTTCTCAGCTTTGTATTACATGAGGTTGTGAAGTTCTGTCTCGGGGGTATGGCACCTCTCGGTGTCAGCATGTGACACAAAGTTCAGCTTTCAGTGACATGCTCGTGCTTGACATAGGCATCAGAGGGATTTTTGTAACTGCTGTGTTGCAAATCCCATACACAGTGTGAAGCTTTCTATCAATTGTTCGGTAAGGCATTGCTGGGCTCCATCCAAGCATTGTTTCGCATTATTTGCAGTTGAGGCGCGTTGTGAAATCTCCATAATAAGACATTTTACCATAGAAGAACCAAAAACAGATCAGAATCTGTTTTATTCCAACCTTAAAGTACATTGACAGTCTGTTTATGTTGGCCAGGCTTTCAGAATGCATTTGACGTCTTGTATATTGTTTAAGTGTCACTAGTGATAAAATAGGGTTAGTGCCAAGTCAGGCCTAATTCAGCAAAAAGAAAAAGTAGCATTGACTTCAGGAGAGATTTGGCAGACATTTACATTATATTTCTATAAGGCACGCTAACATATTCATGGTTCCTGTATGGCGGGGCTTAGTCCCTGTATGGCAGCATACAGAGGCCATATAGTGTCTCTGTGAAGTGCTATATTCTCCCTTGTGACCATGGGGGTCATATTTTAATAATTGTGGATGGATTTTTGGACTAGAACCTCCATCTTTAGAAGGGTCTGTAGGGCAATCATGTTCAAATTTGAATTTTTCAAAAGTCTCACGATACTGTTAAGGTTCCATAGAAATTAAATTAAGGGGAACCTCTCAGCAGTATTTTTCTAAGTACACACATGGCCATATTGGTGCTTTGATACTGATTAAAATGATACCTTTGGTGAACAAATCCATTTCTCCACTGCTCCTGTTGTCTTGATCATTCTCCTGGTTTAAACTTTGAACTGACGCATCCTAGCCGTGGGTGGCGCTTGCACAAATTGATATCCTGGCAGTCTTCAGGAACATACATGCGTAAATTGACCTCTCGGAGGTGTTCAGTAAAATGGTGCTGGTGGCGGCGCATGCGTAGATTGAGTTCTCGCCTTGTTATTGTGCAGAGCTCTAAATCTGTGCATGCGCCACCGTTGGTGCCATTTTCCTGACAACTGCCAGGAAATCAATGTGCGCAAGCTAGGACGGTGCCTGCACAAAGTTTAAACCAGGAGGACGGCAGAAGCAGCGGAGGGGTCGTGGGAGAGCAGAAAACCCTACCCATAGTTCCTCCCCGAGGCGCAAAGAGTGAATATAAGAAAAATTCAAACCCTGAATACACAAAATCCACTAAATGGATTTCGTCATCACAGGTATCGTTTTCATCAGTATCAAAGTACCAATGTGGCCATGTGTTCTTTACTTAGCAAACTCCTGCTGTCAGGTTCTTTTTAATGTCTGCCAATTTTGGAAACTCTTCCATGATGATGTCAGGAAAAAGATAATGAGTTCTGACACTTGATCCTTTAGTTGTCCCTGAGATAAGCGGCCACCAGATATAACAGTGGCATACTTTCTTCTCCCCATTGAAAATATATTGATACTTGGCCGAGTGTTTGTGTGTTTGGGGGATGATGATGATGAGGAATCAGTATTCAGCCAACAACTATAGAGGTTATCCAGTGCCTTCCGTTTGTGCATATGGAGGTGAGAAGCGCTATTGACGTGGAGCCCATCAGCTGATTGCTGAGTATTAAGAAGTGTTGTGTACATCCATCAGATATAATGTATGCAATTCTATGAGCAGCATGGTAGTTCAGTGATTAGCAATGTAGCATTGTAGCTCTGTTGACCTGGGTTCAAATCCCGCCAAGGACATCTAGAAGGAAATTGCATGTTGTCCTTGTGTTTGCGTCATTTTTTTTCTGTGAACTCCGGTTTCCTTCCACATTTTCAGGAAATATTGATATGGAATTTTAATTGTGAGACCCAATGGGGATAGTGATGATGTTTATAAACTGGTGTGGAATTAAGGGCACGATATAAATGAGTAAAATAAATAAATTCACAATATCTGTTGCCAGCTCCTTAAAATCGGGAAAATTTTCACTGGACATCACATCAGTAGTGACTTTCAGTTCCCAATGTAAAAATGAGAGGTGCTAAATAATCTTTTTAACACTTTTAATCAGTGTCGGACCACTACTACATGCAATTGGGACATTATCCTCAATTACAAATTTATATAACAATGAACGGGTTAGATTGGAAAATGAAGAAAATGCCGCCTTTGTCTGCACATAGTGATTCCAGTATATTGTGCCAAGTACTGCTCAAATAAGAGGGTGGTGTTCCGCTATTGTACAGGGCCCCACCAGAGGATTCTCCTTTTCTCCTGTGGGCCAGTCCAAGCCTGCTTTTAATACATAGTTAATCTGTGGTCACCACTTTGCCATCATCAGACTGAAAAAGGATTATTTGTCTTGCCTCCTATTTTACTTTTTTTTTAATTTTTCCTAGAACTCTTCCCATAGAAGTGCAAATTTGTGTTTAACGCTATGTGATTGTTCATAGGTTTCTATGTGCATATGGATTTTTTTTTTGTGAACTGCTAAATGGTACAATAAATAAATTGAAAAAAACTCACATGAAAAATGTAGGAGAAAGTATATGCATATTGTTTCTAAAGTAGCTACTTGTCACTTTTTTTCCTCGGCTGACATCCTCCATTATGAGAGCTGACATAGTTGTTACTTTTTCACCCTCATCGTGAAAGTGTGCTGCGGTTTAATATGTTATAGATGTGATTATAGTGATGAAAGACATTCCATGGAAAAATAAACACAAGGTAAAGGCTTAATTCTGAAAACTGCGGTAATGAGCGCTTGACCTGGTGATTGTCAAGTAGACTATTCGATCCCTTTTCATTGGGTTGCCTATTACAGAGGGTTAAAAGTGGACTTGTCGGACTGGATGCAGAGTTGCTAGTCCTGGTTCTACTCACAAACAGCCTGTGAGAATTGACAGTGGAGGGGGAGGGGAGGCCCTATCAAAACTTTTTGAGATGCTGAGTGTGCATCCTATAGTTTTGGAGCTACTATGCTATTCAGTTTCAGGACTGCCCGCAAATAGAGAAAGATAATGGTGTACTGACATACGTAGGAAATGTGTAATCATTATGTCCTTTCTATATTCGTTGTTTCCTTTCACAGTTCCATAAATTCTTTCAGAAGGTTTGTAGGGGATGAGTTTCCTGTATATTCAGCATTTCTGTGGGTATGACGCAGCTTGTTCACATGGCCGTATTTTAAGTCTAGCTTTAGTTGGCATATTTGTTGCTACTAAGGGAAATAATCCCGGTGAATGGAAATAAGAAAACCTATTATAACGATAAAGAACCACTGATGTGTAATAATGTCATCCATGACCTATATTTAGAGGGATCATACTGTATATCCTGTAGACTGTGAGCCCTCGCGGGCAGGGTCCTCTCTCCTTCTGTACTTGTGTGTTCCTTGTCTCGCACATGTTTATTGTACTTGTCTATATTTTCCCTTTTCACATGTAAAGCGCCATGGAATAAATGGTGCTATATAAATGTATAATAATTATAATAATAATAATAATAATATATGAATGTAATGGTTGAAAATATAGCGAAGAATCAAAATCTGTGATCGTGTCCTATCGACGAAATTGGATCTTCTGATGTACAATTATCTTCTAAAGCTATGGTTAAACATTCAGTAATGAGGCACAAGTCTTGAATCATTGGGAGAGAACATGTTAGTGAAAAGATTGCTCCTGGTCTACAGTACATAGGGATGAATATATATGTCCATTCATGATCATCTGTTTTGGATCAAATTTGATCAGGGTACGTATAGTGCTAACCACCGAGCCACTGTGCTGTCCAGTCTCCAAATTAAATATTTCTAATCTAATAGCAAAAATATCAAACTATCAATTTATATGAAATTGTACGCTTTGGAGACTACTCAGGTCCCATCATCAGGCATAGCTATATGCAATATAAAATGCAATGAGTAACGCATCAGCCCAAATTCAAAATAACCTTCATTTGCAAGGCCGGTTAATGACAAAACCGGGACCAATTTTAAGGGGGAATCTTGCCCTGCCAAATCAGAATGAGATGAGTTTATAGGAACCTCTACCATAATGACTATTCTGCTTCACGTCACTTGTCTTACCTATTGCATTTTTTCTGTGTTTTTGTGTATAAATATGTGATTCTTCAGATTTTGTATTAGTTCAGCCTGATGAAGAGACCTGAGTAGTCTGGAAAGCTTGCAATTTGTTACCATCTTTTCAGTTAGCCATTAAAAGGTATCAACCACTGAGGACTCTCAACTCTAAATATTTTTCTAGGAACCTCTACAAAACTCTAGTAGAATGTTGCATACATTCTCTTATATAGCGGAAAGGATCAGTTTTATATTTACAATGCAATGTGTAATGTACGCTTCTGTTACATAATGCAGTTGTAATGTAGATAGATCGATGATGTATCTGGTAAACGTACCCTTAGCACACTCTCAAGCTAAGCTGGAACCGTTCCAGATGCATCTGGTGCTTGAGTGTATATTAAAGACTCATTCATCACGGAAATCTCTGATCTCTATGATAATGGCGCTTTAGCTGTATTTACCGTGCAATGAGCATGACTCAATGAAGCGCATGAAAAATGCTTCCAGGGTATGAGAGCTTAGACTGGTATGTAAGGGGGCTCTATCACTTTTACAAATATGCCTCTTTATCACTAAGTACTAAAAGTGCCAAACCTTTTGCAGGATGAAATTCATGCCAAGAGTGTGCATCTCCAAGACCGATGCTAGAGGGGGGACACAAATCTACGCCGTGCAACATTCTTTGTACAATCACAACCCATAAATGAAAAATCCGGGAACAATAATAATAGATGTAGCGCTCTGCAGATCCGCGGCACTGATATTACGTGATCTCGCTCTCGCAGGGATGGTTTCAATGCCTGGGTCAGCAGCTACAATTACCCAACAGCTCCAATAATGCAGATGAGTTATTGTTCATTAAGGAAATGAATTGGAATAACAAATGTATTCCGTTATATGGATGTCATCCAGTCGGGCTTGAAAGCATGCCTTGCATTATTGTTCCATGTCTGTGGCTGGAAACTAGAGAGATCATATGTTTTTTTAATAAGTTAAGTACCTGCTGATATTTGGAGACTAGTCAATGGGCTAATGTGTAGTATACAGGAATAATTTGTAGCAATTTGCAGCGTTACATAGAAGCTATTTTTTAATATGAAATTGTATAGTATGTGACACTATATACAACCAAATGATGGCGCTATTCCAATAATTAGAGATTGAACTAAACTGACTACATAAAATACTCAAATAGCCTCTTCAGAGAGAAGAGGACTGGAACTCTAGTGCCACCTATGGGAAGTAGAAATCTTTAAAATCAATATTATAGGCATTATTGGTTAATATATTATATAATATATATTATATTGATTATTGTTATTAAAGCCAATACAGAAACTTCATTTCCAGACACATATTTCAGAGTGTTTGCACCTCATCAGTGCAAAGCAAAAGGGAAACTTTTTTACCTGGGTGAGAGGCCTCTGACGGGGTTTAAGCAGTAAAGTTTTTCCTTGTGGAGAGTGTCAAAAAGGCATAGGGAGACTTATAGGACATGCAGTACTCCCCTGGGAATTTTAATATGCATATAACCTTTTCGAGAGGAAGACGACTAGAACTCTAGATCCACCTATTGGAAGTAACAATCCTGAAAGTCAACAGTGACCATTTAAAAAGCCTTGCTACATGACATTAAATTAGAAGCTAAACCAGAAACTCTGTCTGCAGACATGTGTTTCAGGCTGTTTGCCACTCATCAGTGTAAAGCAGGAGAACTGGTTTCCCTGGGGGAGAGACCTCTGACAGGGGGTATAAGCAGTAAAGTTTCTTCTTGTAGACAGTGCCAAATCAGCATAGGGACTTAGACCATACAATGATCCCGTTAAATATGCAAATAGCCTTTTCAGAAAGGAAGAGGACTGGAACATTAGTGGCATCTATTGGAAGTATCAAAATAAAATACTAAAACGTCCACTGTTTGTTTGGAATTTTATTGCCTTTATATGAACAGTGGCTTTATTTGTTAAAGCAACCAAGCAGAATTTTTCTAGTGTATGTTATGGCGTAGAAACAGTGATATGAGGGGCAGATTAAGAGTACCTAGGGCTCAGAGCTGTTTAAAGCATAACAGTTGTTTTATTTTATTTTTTTCATAAATGAAAAACAAACATTAAAATAAGTCACTTTATAATATATTTATTTATTTTACTCACTGGTATAGCACCATTAATTCCACAGCGTTTTACATACATTATAATCGCTGTCCCCATTGGGGCTCACAATCTAGATTTCCTATCAGTATGTCTTTGGAGCATGGGAGAAAACCAAAGAACCCAGAGGAAACCCACGCAAACACGAGGAGAACATACAAACTCCTTACAGATGTTATCCTTAGTGGGATTTCACTTCAGCGCTGCAAGGCTGCAGTCCTAACCACTGAGCCAACGTGCTACCCTAATATATAACTTATCAGAGAAAATTGCTTCATTCTCCTCCTGCACTGATCATTAATTTTAACAATTCTCAACTCACAGGTAAAATCTGTATTCAGTGAAGACAGATTCTTACATTACTGAGATAGGAGATGGTAACACTCTCGCACCCCTCCAATCTATTCTAAACTCTGCTGCCCGACCAATCCACCTGTCCCCCCGCTATTCCCCAGCCTCTCCCCTCTGTCAATCCCTGCACTGGCTCCCCATTACCCAGAGACTCCAGTTAAAACCCTAATCATACAAAGCCATCCACAATCTGTCTCCTCCATACATCTGTGACCTTGTCCCCTGGTATTTACCTGCACACAACCTCCGATCCTCACAAGATCTCCTTCTCTACTCGCCTCTTATCTCCTCTTCCCACAATCGCATACAAGAGTTCTCCCGCGCACCCCCCTACTCTGGAACTCTCTACCACAACATATCAGACTCTCGCCTACCATGGAAACCTTCAAAAAGAACCTGAAGACCTACCTCTTCCGACAAGCCTACAACCTGCAGTAACCACAGATCCACCAAACCGCTGCACGACCAGCTCTACCCTCGCCTACTGTATCTCACCCATCCCTTGTAGATTGTGAGCCCTCACGGGCAGGGTCCTCTCTCCTCCTGTACCAGTCGTGACTTGTATTGGTTAAGATTACTGTACTTGTATTTATTATGTATACCCCTCCTCACATGTAAAGTGCCATGGAGTAAATGTCGCTATAATAATAAATAATTATAATAATAATAATGGAAATTACTGCTAATAAAATTCTATGCAGACAGGAGGGGTAGCAGGTAGGAGGCGCTGTGCCTCTAGCTCCTCCTTTCTTCTTCTCTTCCCTTTTTCCATCCACCATAGTAACGACCATCTTCTATCTCAATAATGTAAGAATCTGTCTTACCTGAATACAGATTTACCCATGAATTGAAAATTTTTAGAATGATTTATCAGTGCAGGAGGAGAAAGAAGCATCTTTCTCTGAAAAGATATATCACAAAGTTTCATATTTTCTTGTGTGCTATTGATTTATGTAATTAAAATTAAAAGGACGGTTACTCTTTTAACTAAGTGGACCCTGCTGGTCATTTGATGTGTAATGTGACTGGTCATGTAACTGGGGAGTGTTTGGATTTACATTTGTGCAACAATGAAATGGGAAGACCCATCTTGCGTGATACAATTTTTTTTCCTTTATGCATTTCCATATCTACAACAATTGCCTTACAGTACTTTACAGCAGTTACTTACCAGTATATATATACAAAAATAACAAAAGTTGTTGTGAAACCTATATAAGGACTGACAAACCTATATCGAGGAGACACGACTATAATAAATTTCATACATATTTAT
>VIAB01002876.1:90375-104071 GCA_009801035.1 Oophaga pumilio | reverse complement strand
CAGTCGTCCGATTTTGTCGCCAGTGTGACCCCGGCCTTATACTGCAGTCTGTTGCTCAATTATCATACTTTTAGGATTATGAAGTATTAGATGAAAGGAAACATTCTCCATTCCTTATACCCAGCTGCTGTGTGTATACTGAGCGTCATCTCATTGGCGCACCCTTTCATGCTTTATGCACCCTGCAATTACAATACTACTTTTTACATAGAAGTGAATGGATCCAGTAAGAAGAATGTGACTGGGGCTCTATCTATTAACCACATGTGCTGTTGCCTCTGTTTTATTGCTGTTTATTTTCTTACAGTGACAGTAAAGCTGACAAATAGCAGGCACTGGGCTGTGAGAAAGTGGAGGAGAATACCTTTAGACAGGGTGCAGCCATGTGGAAAGCAACTTTTGCTGCTTTTTTTTTTAACCTCCTTTCCCCAACCCCCAGCTTTTCCTCCAATTGCCCTTCCCCCTATTTAATGCCCACCCTTCCTCTCTTTTCTTTTTCCCCCATCTTTTTCGGCAGCTTCAGGGCAC
This sequence comes from Oophaga pumilio, assembly GCA_009801035.1. Classification (NCBI taxonomy): domain Eukaryota; kingdom Metazoa; phylum Chordata; class Amphibia; order Anura; family Dendrobatidae; genus Oophaga; species Oophaga pumilio. The sequence goes on along the minus strand of VIAB01002876.1, from coordinate 103,543 downwards.
AAGGCTTTGTCCTTCCCTCCTGCGCAGAACACTCCCCGCTTTGTTTTACTTTTCCTCTGTATCATTGGAGCTAAATGGCAATGCAAGTGGCACGCCATATGGATCAACTTAGCATTTGCTTATCTTGTAGTATTTTTACTTTTTATGTGAACCATCTGAACTCATAAACAGGCAGGCAGCAGAGAGTGGGGGAGGGGAATTAGCTGTGGACATTAATTGTATACGCAAGAAAATGTTTTCCTCAGGGTCGCTACCGTTATACGCTGCGAAGGATAGTCTAGAGCTAATGAATAATGCAACACAGTAGCCCTATTTGTGTCTATACTGCGCAAGCCATCGGATAATCTCGTCTGATTGCCAAATATTATTATGACTTTTTCACTACTATTCACTGTTATGGATATGTGACGTGTAATACATTTCTCTTGTAAGACAGTGGATCTTCACAATGCTAATATAAGGCCATCTTCACACCAGTGTATTGCGGTATTTTTCTTCAGCATTTGTTGAACATAAACAGAGAAAAAATAGAATGCTCCTCTCCTGTGTTTTGGTCCCACTGACTAAGGCTTAATTCACACATCAGTATTTTTGATGAGTATTTTGCATCATTATTTGCATGCCCAAACCAGGAGTGTCTCCAAAACACAGAACAGGTCCCACTCCTGCTTTTGGCATATAAACACTGATGAAAAATACTGGTGTCTGAATAACACCTTACAGATACTGACCACAATACAGCCAAGTAAAGTGACCTTAACTGATTCATTTATGGAGCACAAAGTTCATTTAATACTGATATATACTGTGTAAGATCTTTATCAATATTCTAAAAAAATTCAGGTCACTTTTAGGCCTGATTTAGACAGCCATTTTTCACATGCGTGTTCTATCCCTGGTGTTCTTGTATGCATCATAGGCTATGGGGCTGTTCACATTTCCGTGTACTTTGTGGATTGTCAAAATCACAAAGTCATCCATTTTTTATTTGCATCCAAGTATATAGGTTTGTGAAAATGACGGACATCATCGGTATGCAGTCCGCGCGCTGTCCGTAACTAACATTGTAATGGATAGGAGAAGCTTTGTCATTTATTTATCCATACCTGAAAATCACTGATGGTAAAAACTGACAGTGACGAAACACTGATGAAAATCCAAAATGCTGATGACACTCAGACCAATTTATTTGCCTATGTGACTACACAGGAATGTGTGAATGAGGCCTTAGAAGTCTTATATTATGCAATCAGCTTGCGTGGAGGTATACAGAGCTGGAAAGGTTACTTACTGTATATGAATCAATACAAAAAATATATATCTTTGTACCGTGTTAGCCAGTAGATAGAAAAATACTTAGAATTGAGAGTCCTCAGTGGTTGATACCTTTTAATGGCTAACTGAAAAGATGGTAACAAATTGCAGCTTTCGAGACTACTCAGGTCTCTTCATCAGGCAAAGACTAATACAAAATCTGAAGAATCACATATTTATACACATCAGGACACAGGAATAATGCAATAGGTAAGACATGTGACGTGAAGCAGAACTGAAGAGACGATCCATTACCAGTTGTTTCATACGAAACCTCCCAGCTGTAAAGAGATGGAATAGGGCACTCAGTCTTGCACAGGGCCCGGCTTTAATTCTGTATGCCCCCAATTCTATATGGAGGCACAATTGGCTAAAAAAAAAAAAAAAACTGTTGCGTGATTCATTGAATGTTGTATTAAATATTTCCCCCTCCGGTTATTGCGGAGAATTTCTCTGACAAACAGCAGTGCATGGAGCAACATATAATATCTATATAAAAATATGTTTATTGCAATGTAATTAAAATAACGAAAAACAACAACCCAGAAAAAGCAAAGTTTAACTGCACCATTAGTAAGAAGTGATTTTACACAATACATTCATCTTTTTATTTATTTAATACACATAAAAATTGCATTTACAGTAGCTGCAGCAGGGTGGCTCAGTGGTTAGCACTGTTGCTTTGCTGCACTGTGGTCCAATCCCACCAAGGACAACATCTGCTAGGAGTTTGCATGTTCTCCTCGTGTTTGTGTGGGCTTCCTCCGGGTTCTCCGGTTTCCTGCCACATTCCAAAGACATACTGATAGGGAATCTAGATTGTGAGCCCCAATGGATAGAGTGATGACAATATCTGTAAAGTGCTGTGGAATATAATGGAGAGCTATATACTGTAAGTAAGAATAGTAAATGAATAGTACATGGAAAGTTGGTGAAGGCAAGCCATCATGTGTTCTATCTAGATATTGTAGAGAGTAATGTTTTTATTAATTAATGAATATATATCTGAAAGAAGATTGTGCTACCAGAAATTTTAGCGCACAGTGAAAATGTAAAGTTTCTGTAAACTCCACCATTGCGTTTTGCTGTAATTAGGTTAGTCAGATGTGGCTAATATGTATTAAAGAGGTTGTCCACAACTTTAACATTGATGACCTATCCTCAGGATAGGTCATCAATGTCTGATCGGTGGGGGTGTGACACCCGGCACCCTCGACGATCAGCTGATCCCGGTGCCAATGGCTTCTGGAAGCGCTCAGTTACAGAGCTTCTCTGTCTACTGATAGTGGTCGCGGACAGGTACTGCACATCCGTCCCCTATTGATTTGAAAAGTAGTGGACAACCTTTTTAATATTATGGTTAAATTAAGTGGATTCAATGGAGCGTCTTGTGTACACTCCAAGGGCATAGTTAAGGTTGTAGGCATATTGTCACATATTGTGAAAATTTCAGTAAAAAGTTAATTTAATTTCAGGCACATAGTTAGGAGTAAATTAGCTGAAGAGCTCAGTGCGTCAGCAGCTTTGTTATCACAACTATTACAGCCTACCAGTACTTTCCATAGATACGATAACCGGCACTGCCCACTGCCTTATTCTGGTGCACAAATCTAATTATTATTATTATTCATTTTTATAGCTCCATTTATTCCATGGCACTTTACATGTGAAAAAGAGGCATACAAACATGAGCAATAAACATGAGCAGTACAAGGCACACACAAGTACAAACGGAGAGAAAACCAGAAGACCCTGCCCGCGAGGGCTCACAGTCTACAGGATCAGGTTGTTGAGAGGTTTTCTGTTGTCCATGCGTTGGCACATGTATCAGATGTCAAAACACAAATTTGTAGAAGAGGCAAAAGAAGTCTAGTATTTTTTTTCTTAGAAATTGAAAATCTACATATTTATTAGCTTTAGCTTATAAACATCCATATTCTGAGGCTGATCAGAGATTGCCGTCATTCACATAATTTCCTGTTCTCAGTCCCACCCACAATCTAATTTCATTCTCAGATATTCTGTAGATGCCAGCGTCCATTTTAATCCAGTTAATTTATCAGCACTGTTTTGGAGTATGGGAAAAAATTACAGTAAAATGTAGATGTTGCACTTGGTCTCATTCAAACTTGAAGAGGACCTGTCATCGGATCAAAAGTGACAAGTTTTTGCTATTATTTTATTTCCGCCTCTCCCCTCTTCTCTCTTTTTTTTTCTTTTTTAAAGCTGCCAAATGGTTCCAAATATATGGGCCTTTTTATTTATGGTCTTTACCAAGGCGGTGTTGCTCACAGATTAATAATGCAGAAAGTCTAAAAACAAACCCGCAGTGAATCCTGTGAGCCACGCCCCCTTGGTAATGACCTTAAAATTAATGCTAAATATAAAAGCCCATATCTGTGTAATTATGTGACAAATTAAAACAAATAAAGGGAAAACTCATTGGAGCAGCCGGAATAGAATACAGTGACAGCAAAAAAAAATCTCGACAAGGTCAAAGGAACCACAAACTCTTAATATTCAAGTGTTTTATTGTTAATATTTTGTTACAAATAGTATTAAGAAGTGAAAGTTGAGCTTTGATTGGTTGCTATGGGCAACTAAGCCAGTTCTGCTATTATACAGTTTTTGATTATCTCCTCCATTGTGTGCACTTTTAAGAAGTGAAATCATGACGCGGATTTTACGTGTAAAAAATTTTTTACGTTGCAGAAGTGTAAAGATTTTTTTACCTGCACTGTAAGATCTAAAAATGGTCACTTTTGACCTACAACAGATTCTCTTTAAAGATGCCCTTGCATACGTGGGGCTGTAGAGTGGCTTGGTGGTTTCTTTGCAGTGCTAGCGTCCTGTGTTTAAAAAGAACCTGTCATTATAATGTCAAGACACGGTTGTGATGTCAATGTAATCCAAATTAAATTGATACCTTTGGTGAAGAAATCTGATTTGTGGTTCTTCTTTAATCTCCATTTGAATTTTTCTGCTAATTAGATTTTGGGTGCACAGAGGCCGGACTTCATCGCACCTGGAATTTTTTTTCCAGTTTTCGAGTACATGACATAGTAAAACCAATGTTGTAGTTCCAAAGTAACTTGTCCCACAAAAAATAAGCCCTCACATGGTCATTTTGACCTAAAAATAAAAAAGTTATGGCTCTGGGAAGAAGGGGAGCAAAAAATGAAAATGCAAAACCAAAAATACCTCTGGTCGTTAAGGGGTTAATTAAATTAGTGAAAAGTAAACATTGCCAACCAAGGGGTGAAATTGAACATTACCTGATCAACTCAAAGGCAGACTAATATGTAAAAGTAAACAGTGTCCTACAAATGCAATGCTCTGCTGATGTCTTAGGTAAACTATTCCCGACCAATTCACCTCCCTCCGCTGTTACATTTGTAATTATGCAGTTTTTCATAAACTCATGTGAACTTTTTTATTCAGAATAGTCACTTATTTCTAGACATAAAAATCTTTTTCCACTAAATAATTTGATCAAATTGCCCTTTTTTCCAAAAATTCTTTTATGGTTTCACATATCTTGTATTGATGACGTGTTCATGCTTCTGTGGTGGAAGCAAAGCTGAACTTTGGTATTCTGAAAAACGCAGCAAAACCTGCTTTTTGTAAGCAGCTTTTTTACTGCCAAGAGAGCAGGTTTTGCCTCCAGAAAAAAAAACTGCATCAAAAACACAATGTGTGAACAATGCCTTAAATTATCCATTAGTAATTTTAAAATGTGAAATTCATTAGGTAAGTCCTCGACATGCAATTTAACATGTTTGGCACAGGTGGCACATAGGTTATGCCCACCTCTGCTTCAAACACTGCCCCCTTACTCCTTCTTCTTTACTCATTTTCCAGATTGGAGTTAAGTACAGTCTATTTTATAATCATAGACACTGAGAGCTTTAGCAAGGTTTTAGAAGCTGACAGGCAATGGAACGTAGCACAGCATAGCCATGATTTATAGATGTAATCAAGCACTTAAAAACCCTATTACTATTGTGTTGCGCTTATCATGATAATAAGAAGCTGCGGCTGAGGCACTGACCTATGAAACAGTAAACCCAGCTATGCCATCAGCACAAATCTGTGTAACCTGTTTTATCCGATGACCTAGCAACATGACACAGTGTCTTGTTTGCATTAGCAGCCACATTCCTACACAAAAGACACACAGTGAAAGAATGGAAACTTACAGCCAAAACATCGAGCCCAACACCTCATCGTCTGAAAATTCTGCTGGTCAAGATGCAAAATAAAAAAAATCAGTTCAAATACAATGGGGATCATCTGTCGTGACTGCATGAAACTGGATTTTAAAGGTCCAAATATGGCAGTAGAAGCATGAGAATTGTAGGGCTGGGGCTTAGGCCTCTTTCACACATCCGGCGGGCGCCTAGCGGCGCCCCCGGCATTTTTCCGCAGCGCCGCATCGGGAAATCTGATGCGCCGCTTGCGTTTTTTTTCGCATTGACATGCATTAGCGCCGGATGGCGCCGCATGTCAATGCGTTGCATGCGGTTTTGTCCGGATGCGGCGCAAATGTACATTGCGGCGTCCGGAAAAAACGCTGCATGCAACGTTTTTTTGTTTTGCCGGATGGTCTTTGATCTCTCCAAGCATCAGAAACCATCCGGCAAAAAAACGCATTTTGCCCGCCGGAAGTGTGAAAGCTTTCACACGCGGCGGCTGCGGCAAAATGCCGGGGGTGCCGCTTAGGCGCCCGCCGGATGTGTGAAAGAGGCCTTAGGGTATGTGCCCACGATCAGAAACTGCTGCTGGTTTGACGCTGCGTACTTATGCAGCGTCAAACCTGCAGCGTCCAGATGTTACAGCATAGTGGGTGGGATTTCAAGATATCCCATGTCCACTATGTGTCCACAGACACCTGCAGATCACTCCCAGAGACTGACATGCGGCGCATCTTTCCAGGCCGCAGCATGTCAATTTCTCTTGCGGAGAGGCAATTACATCAGTAGAATGTATTGAACGCGGTTAATCCGCACAGTTCAGTGAACACACGCGGATTTACCTGTGTTCAAAAGGCAGCAGCGCTTTAGACGCAGCAAACGTGGTCACCCGACCTTAGACTTCGAAATTCTTAGTAATGATAAGGTTATCACTAGAGATGAGCAAGTATACTCGTTGCTCGGATTTTCCCGAGCCTCTCGGGTGTCCTCTGAGTATATGGGCATGCTCGGAGATTTAGTTTGTGTCACAGTTTGTGATTGCCTGTTTGTTAGGGAATCCCTGCATGCATTCAGGCTGTCAAATCATGCAGCTACAGCGACACAAACAAAATCTCCAAGCACGCCAAAATACTCTGAGGACACCCGAGCATGCTCGGGAAAACTCGAGCAACAAGTATACTCGCTCATCACTAGTTATCACCTAAAAAACACATATTTATATCTCCAGTAGAGAATATTGATTTCTTGTTATAATCTTATCCTACAGATAGGAAACTCAGTAGACAAAAGGTAAAATTGAGAACATATTGTTCATTGTAAATAATGGTCAATCTGAAGATTTTTAAATGTCAGCACAGTAGTTGGAGCACTCTAACTTTGTGACCTGCACATGTAAGTTGCCATGCGGGGAAGACAGTTGAATACCTTATATGACGGGTCAAGGGTGAACATCCCAGACTTGCCACTTATGTCTAACAGGGTCCAACTTTAACCTCCTTAAAGCACCACTCCAGCGTTCTTTTTTCATTGAAGCACTGGATTGGTGCTACATAGCTAAGATCCATTAACCAGCCGCTGTCTTCATCTTTTATCCGCGCCGCTCCGGTCAGTCTCCAGCAGTTTGTGACCTGCCGGATTGCTCCAGTGCTTGCTGGCGATCCAGGAGTCACAGCTCAATGTAAGTCTATGAGAGTCAGGATGAGACTCTCATAGACTTACATAGAGAACTTGTGACTGTTACCTCTGACTTCTGGTCAGTCAAGTTGCGGTCACATGAAGACGGTGCAGGATCGGAGCGGCGCTGGGAACAGCTGAAGCTGGTGGCTGGTAAGTATGAGACTAGGATCAGGGAACTTATTAGCCACTACTACTGCATTGAAATTAAAAAATCATTACAGTGGGGTTTTTTTGTAAGAGGCTATCCCACAATTACAACCTATTATCTAATTACTATCCTATTATCACTATCTACTATCACAGAAAAAGTGATACCGTAACTGCGTCATCAAAAAATGACCTATTGTTTAAATAAAATTTTTGTGTTAAATATAATTTTTTAAAAATTTTAGCACTGTTTTTGTTTTCATATCATAAACATTATTAAAAGTAAAAATTAGCAAACTTATAAATTTTCACACTGGCCCCTGGGGCTTTTTTCAACTATAGCTCCCTGCTATTTCAGGAGATACACATGTACATTAACAACAGTGAACAGACTCAGACCCTTATTTTTTGTATTGAAGCATCTAATGAGCGTATCCATAGGTCATTGTGAATGGGTCACCTGTAACATCACCTGTTGGGAATGGTAGATCCTGTATTATCAGCTGTGAATGAAGGTGTTATTTTAATCCTACTAAAAGGACAGGAATTCTTAAGGTACTGCCACACTACACAATCCCGCTAGCGATCTCGTTAGCGTCGCATACTAATGAGATCGCTAGCGGGATTGTTTCTATATCGCTAGTGTCGGACACACTTAGCGATATAGTTAACGACGCTATCGCCGTTAGCGATCTTCTTAGCGATTTAGCGGTACAAAAGTACCGCTAAATCGCTAAGAAAAGGTGCCACACTAGCGATATATACTTACCCAGCGGGAGCGCCGACGAGAAAATAGGGTCCGGAACGATTCCAGCGACGAGCGAGATCACAGCAGGAAGCTCGTCGCTGCAAGCTGCCGCACACAGCAACATCGCTAACGGGATCGCTAAAGAGTGACGTTTTTTAGCGATCCCGTTAGCGATGTTGTTTAGTGTGGCATACCCTTTAGTCTAAAAAATCCCAGAGGCCACTATGAAAATTCCAACATGGCTAATTTTATTCTTTAATAAAGATCATGACATTTACAAAGAATACATGAAACACAAAATCCTGATTTAAATAATAGATCATTTTCTGACAACACAATCCCTTTACTAACCAGACACATTTTAGTTATTTAGTGATTTATCACCACTATCCTTTTTATTTCTTGGGCAAACAAAATAATTTGTGAATCGCAAGGCTTTACAGACATTTTTTTTTTTCATTATTAGTTAATTAGAGAGTAAAGTGTATTAAAAGTAAACAATTTTGTTTTCAGTTTGTACTTTTCTATTCTTTAAATTTGCAGATTAAAACTAAATAAATGGTTAAAATGACTTTCCTCTTTTGCTTTGGTCATTTCGATATGTAATATGTATTGTCTTGGGTGAATGGGTCAGCTATGTGTTAGGGCAGCGTGGGCATTAATTTCTTGACAAAAAATGAAAATTATGTTTGTATACAGTATATCTTGCATACTATGTCCCCCATAGGTTAATATAATATCTTATATTTTTTTTTTTGTGTTTTCATTTCATTCATAAGAGTCCGATTAGTCACTGACTGAGCAGATGTGCTAAGACCTGGCAGGTCTGCTATCCTGGGGTCCACCCAACAATCATGTGATCATCTAATACAGTGTTCCCCAACTCTGGTTCTCAAGAGCCACCAACAGGTCATGTTTTCAGGATTTCCTTATTATTAGGTCGGGATCACACATGCGAGAAACACCGCCGAGTCTCGCATGTGAATTCCCAGCACTGGCGCCGGCACTTGGGAGTGGAGTGTGCGGCTCCATGTACTTCTATGCAGCCGCTCGCTCCGCTCCCAAGTGCTGGGAATTCACATACGAGACTCGGCCATGTTTCTCGCATGTGTGATCCCGGCCTTACACAGGTGATGGAATTATTGCCTGAGCAGGTGATGCAATTATCACCTGGGCAATACTAAGGAAATCCTGAAAACATGATCTGTTGGTGGCTCATGAGGACCAGAGTTGGGGAACACTGCTCTAATCGAAGCAGTGACATTGCTGCCTATAATCATTACATAGTGTTCACTGAGAGCAAAGTAGGGAGGGGAAGAGAAGACGAAAAAGGGTATAAATTGCTTCTTCCGTCCCCTCAAGCTTCCATCCAGGCACCCCTTATTTTGCTATATTCCAGGACATGGACCATACACTTACAATGTCGCAGATCTAAAGCTTAAAATGGTCCTAAACTGGTTACAACTCCTCCCAGCAGTGTAGATTGCATGTGAGGGTCTTAGCTAATTAATATCATAGTTCACTATTACTGGTGGATTATGAGAGAGGGAAAGTTTTATCATGAGCTACTGGAGAGCAAGGTACCTACATAGTTTTCTTGTGCTTTCTGTGTTGGCCCCTGGTTTGCAGTTTTCTACAAATATTTATTTATTTTTATCAACCTTCGTCTCGATCTTGAGCCATGGCGACTTAAGGATGAACAATCGAAAGATCGATCTTGTGGAAGCCTAAATAGGTCTGCCAAGGTCTTCTCAATCGCTATCTTCATAGTATCAAGCTATTGGGTTGCAGGTCTTTCTCTTCACCTTGATCCTTCCTTTCTTCCGACCATGATGTCCTTCTCCAGTGATGCCTCTCTTCGTATCATGTCTCCAAAGTAGGCAAATCGTAGCTTGGTGATCCTTGCTTCGTGTGACATGTATACACATATAGAAACTTTTATATAAACTTACCAGTGGGATTACTAAATTATGGATGTGTCATTGATCTAGTCTGCATATGTGAAATCATCTCGGCTCCTAAGATATTGTCACTATAACTTCCAGCTTGTCTAGTTCTGACTCAATGCAGAGAAGTTGTCCATCTGTTGTCACATATGTCAAAAACACACAAGCAAGTACAGGCATTGGAGACCCTGAGATTCACAGGATAAGCTAAGTGAAGGGTGTCTTATGGAATTTTCTCCAGACAAGGGTTGCTCCTAAACCAGGTGTACAAACCTGCTTGCTTAACATATCTCTAAACTCATCAAGATACTAAGGGAACTCTCAGAGGAGCCAAACTTAAGCCCAGGTCTCACATAGCGATACACCAGCGATCCTGACAACGATCAGGATCGCTGGTGTATCGCTACATGATCGCTGCTGAGCTGCCAAACAGGCAGCTCAGGCAGCGATCAGCACAGCGACACTGCGGGTAACATCGCTTAGTTACCCGCAGTGTACGTTGGATATCAGCGCCCTGATGCAGGGAGCTGGTAACCAAGGTACACAGTGGGTTTCCAGGCACAGGCCCGCGCCTGGAAACCTGCTGTGTACCTTGGTTACCAGCGGATCGCTGGTGTCCCGCCTGTCACACGCAGCGATGCGTGCTGGCCAGCGGGAGGCCAGCGATCAAAAAAATGTTCAGGACATTCAGCGACGATCAGCGATACCCAGCAGGGGGGCTGATCGTCGCTGAATGTCACACACAGCGATATCGCTGGGGAGATCGCTGCTGCGTCACAAAACTAGTAACTCAGCAGTGATCTCGCTAGCGAGATCGCTGTGTGAGACGGGGGCTTTATCCATATCTACATGTCAACTTGAGCACTACATACCCAAACAAAACATTAACCCTTTATGTAAAGGCCCAAGTTACATTACTTTGCCTATATAATGACATGATGACTATGCGCTATAGGCTTCTGCCATCATGTAATTTCCAGCTTAGTTTCTGTGCAGATTTCAGATAGTTTCGTTAGTCCCTCGGGCGCTCCCGAGGCCGCTAAGTAGTGCCTCCATACCACACTGTGTTTGTCCCCAAGAGCAATGCCTTTAGATAACTGTACCTGCATATTATTGCATACAATTGAACATACTATGTATATGAAATCAGATGTTGGCCTAAAGTATAGTATGGGCATACAGATATCTATATATGCAATATATAGTTGTTAGTGTGAGCCTTCTTTTAACATCTTTCCACTGCAAGCAGAAACAGCGAGTTCAAATAAATATTTAGGTACTGTGTGATCTTAATATTATTGGACGTAGGCTGCTTTCACATGTCCAAGATTCACATTCTGACTATGGACAGCCATATTTGGACCAACTACAAGTCTCTAGACCAGAGCTTCAACAGCCTGTTGAATTCAAGCCTGGAGAGCTTGAAAGCATGGCAGCTTATGTGCACTGAGTTACTATAGATTGCTTGGTGTGCATCGTTTGCTTTGGTCTACCTGTGTCAAACATCGGCCAGTTGATTAAAGATTGCCAATCAGCAGCCGCATCGCACCGCCGGTCAATCTGTGTAAACAGATCTTAAGTCTGTGCTTGGACCATGAATGTCTCAAGAGGCAAATGGCACAGCTGATTGTTTATTGAAGTGTCCTCCCACTCAAGCCTCCTGAAGAGCCACCAACAGATCAACAGATTCTAAGGAAATCCTGAAAATGTGATCTGTTGGTGGCTCTTAAAGACTAGAGTTTTTGAATACTGGGTTTTAGAGATGTCATTGAAAAAAATGAGGGAATTTTTAAGTTTTATACAAATTATTTTCTCAGGAAAAAAATTACAAACATTTTTCATAGCATCTTGGGATGTTTATTACTTCATCGTGCTTGTAATATACGTTTATTCTTGCTAAAAGTCCTATTAAAGAAGCTTAAGAAGCTTGTAAGAAAAACACATAAAAATAATTATATTAACATTTTGATTTATACAGTACCAATATGTTCTTCAGTGCTTTTCAATTTAGAAAGTACATGCACAAACAATATCAGACTTTACAGAATAACACATAATTTAGCGATTTGAGCAAGTGAAAGTGAAAGTCCTGCTCACAAGCTTAAAATCTAATGTGTAACAAGCACTGCTCAAACTTCCAAAATAAAAAGCGCCAAAAGCAAAAATGGGCATAGAATTTTCTAATGAGTTGCTATAGACATCAAAATAAGGTTCTGTTCACATCACGTTTTTTGCACTCGTCAGTGGCTCATCCTAAGTTTTACGTCTGAAGCCTTGAAAAGTTGCATTAGGACATTTGTGCTGATAGCCATTGAATGTAATGTGTTTTATCGGACCTAATTTTTGGCAATATCCACCTATTTCGGGTGGGCACCGAAAAACAAATGACCAAGTTTGCTTGTCCATCTTGGCTTATCTGGCATTATTTTCAGCATTCTAGATTCATAACAATTTCTCTGATTATCACGTTCTGCAAACAATGACTACATTTCATGTATTCTGTATGGAATAATTAGGCCACGTTCACACATTCAGTATTTGGTCAGGATTTTACATCAGTATCTGTAAGCCAAAACCAGGTAAGGAAGAATCCGAGGAAAAGTATAATAGAATCACGTCACCACTTCTGTATTTATCACCCACTCCTGGTTTTTGCTTACAAATACTGATGTAAAATACTGACCAAATACTGAACGTGTGAACGTGGCCTTATTGCTGCGCTAGGACAGTAGTGGTGAAATAGGAAAATAATGGAATCTCTGAAATATTCAGATTACACCTGAAAAAAAAGTATTCAAACATTTAATCTGGAATTTCTTTCCTTAGGTTTCCTTATGCTAATGAAAGGACATTATTCCTGCAGACAGACAAAGGCATTCTTCACACTGTTCACTAATTAGTGACAGAGGACACACACTCATTGTTATCCAGGTTGGAAAGTGAAATCTATAGAGACTAATAGAAAAAAGCTGCTAAAAGGGACAGTCCATTGAGAATTAAACTTGAAAAGCAAAATAATTTAAAAAAAAATAGCAACAGTGGAAGCAAATTATCTATGCGTTAAATTCATACATTTTATCTTATTACCCATTTAATACAGTAAATATTATTATTATTATTTATTTATATAGCACCATTAATTC
>VIAB01002876.1:73254-89548 GCA_009801035.1 Oophaga pumilio | reverse complement strand
AGGCCACAGAGGAGGATGTTGCAGTAGTCGAGGCGGGAGATGGTCAGTGCATGCACAAGCATTTTGGTAGAGTGAGGGTTGTGGAAATGACGGATTTTGGAAATATTTTTGAGCTTGAGGCGACAGGAGGTGGTGAGAGCTTGAATGTGTGGTTTGAAGGACAGGGCAGAGTCAAGGGTTACGCCGAGGCAGCGGATTACCTGGAGAGGGGAAAGTGTAAATTCATTTTTTGTGATTGCACATGCTGCTAGCCATTTAACCATCACTTTTGGGTGGAAAGAACATGCACAATGTTTCCGACATGGTAATCTGACTTTGCCGGGAAGATAGAGAAGCTGTAGGAGATTTCAATAAAAACATGGCTACTTTTTTTTTCCAGAAAAAGCATCATCCTTGCGACATGTTCACACAACAGTATAAAAAATCGGTCAGAGTTTCATCCAGAAAAGTGGGACGATTTTTTTTCCACTCTTGTCATCCGTGTGCAGTCAGTTTTTTTTAGCAGCTATTAATCATTTACAAAACCATTTATAGTTTTCTATGTTACAGAATTGCTATGTACCAGTAAAAATCAGAGGCTTTACTGTGGCTCTGTATGGCAGCAGTTTTTTTCTCGAACTCATAGACTTGAATTGGTGAGTCTCATCCGAAATTCATGCATGCTGCATTTTTTTTCAGATTCAGTCAGTGATAAAAAGTCACTCATCTGCCCTGCCCCAATAACATTAGTCCGAGCGTTGTCCGTTTTTTTAAAGGGAAGGATATGATTATGACCAAAAATACGGACGTGTACACAAGCCCTCTTTCATAGGCTTTGTCTGCTACCACTTGTGAAACTGGAGAAGACCCACGTGCCATCCAAATAACTATTGTCTTCTTCTTAGGAGAGGTGCGACTGCCACTTTTGCAATCCCAGAACCCTAACCTTTCTCTCTTAAACGATGTGAAGCACAAAATAACGGAAGTTGCAAGAGGCGTTTTCATAATTAGAAAATTAATCAGTTTCATACAGATACAAGGCAGTGTTAATGCAATCATTTTCCATAACGTCATCACTTTATTTAAGAAAAAACACATTTAAAAGTGAGAAACTGCAGGCACCTTACCTCCATTCTACACTACGTGCATTACATTAAGATCTTTACATTGAAAGCAATTGAGTCAGTTGATGCTTAAGCATTATTGCTGACTTCATTTCTGGAAAATTGGCTTATTTGAGTGTTTTCTGCTCCACTGCTGCCAATTTTGCTCAGCGTCTCCCCTAGTCTCTGGAGCAGTGACAGGGTTGTACTGGTCAGACTTGCAGGCTGATTGAAATCTTTCCCTAGGCTGCCTGCAGTCTGCCCCTCACCTGCATTACCTCTTTTTTATTACTTTAAACTTTAACCAGTTGTAGGTTGGCAGCCTTAGGAGAATTTTGGTTTTCCATGCAAAGTTATGGTGTTGATTCAAGTATCACTTTTGCTGTTGTATTTTGAGTCTTTGCCTTAACTTTACTATACTTTACTCTCATTTAGCGCTGGTTTTTATACCCATTGTGCCTGCTATATATATATATATATAGTATAGGAAGATGCCTATGTCATAGCAACAGTCCATTATTTCAGTGGTAATTGACAGCAGTATCAAGACTTCAAGTATGTTCCAAAGTAGGAAAAAGAAAGTTGCTTATGTCAAAGTCTCAAATCGCTCAATTTGTATGTCGATTAACAAATTATTTATTAGTAGTCTAAAGCTGACCAAACACATTGGATGGCTGTTGGACAAACTACCATTCAGCTCACAAACCATCTCTTCTGACTCCCTCATACACACGATCGCTCGACTTGGCCAAGCATTCCTGTGTTTTCTATGAGAAAGAAGTCAGAAACATCTGGCATTGTGGCTTATCTCCTTGCAGAGCCCAGTACTGCTGCTACTGACCCTAAGGGTCAGGTACTGATAAGGACTGGGCTCAGAGTTGCTGACAGGATAACAGAATCAGACACAGTTCAGACTACACAAATTCAGGATCACCGGACAGGATGGACTCAGGTATAGGTACAGGTTTAGACTGGTCAGATTCTGAACACAGGATGGACTCTGGTATAGGTACAGGTTCGTACTAGACAGGTTCTGAAGACAGGACGGGACTCAGGTATAGGTACAGGTTTAGACTGGTCAGGTTCTGAACACAGGATGGACTCTGGTATAGGTACAGGTTCGGACTAGACAGGTTCTGAACAAAAGACGGGACTCAGGTATAGGTACAGGTTTGCAGTTCAGGCCTAGGTCAGACAGGCCCAGGAAGGGTTTGGGTACAGACAGGACCTGACAATGGACTTTGCAGCTTAAAAGCAAGCTAGACACTAAAGTCCTTAGATGTTGAAAAGGCAAGGAACCGCAGGTGCAGACAGGCAGGGAACCACAGGTGTGGACAGGCAGGGAACTGCAGGTGCGGACAGGTAGAGAACTGCAGGTACGGACAGAGAGGGAACCCCAGGTGCGGACAGACAGAGAACCGCAGGTGCGGATAATGCGAGCACAGACAATGGTTGCAGGTTGATGGTACTTGTTCAGACACAGCAGGTATAGGAAATGGTAGTACTTTGGACACAGCAGGTTTAGCGATAGGTACAAATTCAGACACTGCAGGATTAGTACTGATTCAGACACAGCAGGTTTTAGAGATGGGTACAGATTCAGATACTGCAGGATTAGTACTGATTCAGACACAGTATGTTTTAGAGATGGGTACAGATTCAGATACTGCAGGTTTAGAGATGTGTACTGATTCAGACTCAACAGGTCCAGGTATATATTCATATTCTGACACAACAGGTCCCAAAATAGATTCAGATTCAGACACAACAGGTTCAGTGAAGATCAGATACAAAGTGCTCACTGCATGGCCCGGGTGGTGAGTATGTCGGTGTCCCTGCATTGTCGGGGAAGGGAAACCATGCAGAGGCACAGGCAGTGGTGTAGCATGTCATGGAAATCTGGGACAGTTGGCAACTATGATAATTCTGTGCAAAAAAAAGCCATGAACAAACATAATTAGTCTGGATCTTGACTTGTCTGTACAAAGTCCTCACCTTTAACTTTAATTTATCCAGCCATACTTGCTTATGAACAGCTGGTCTTTTAGCGAACAACAGGAATAGCCATTGCTACTAGGTTTAAGATGAGAAAAAAAAGTGCACAAGCAAACCAAAAGGATTTCAATAGATTACATTATAGAAAAGATTATATAAAGGGACATTTCAAAATGCATCTATGGGAGCATCATTGGTGAGAAGGGCCAGCTGGAGAAAGTCACCATAAAAGTTTAAATAGGTCACTATACCTGGATAGCAGTGGATTGTGAAGGGTTAGTATGGAAAAATAAGATTTAAAGAGAACCTGTCATCAGGATGTTATACTACAAACTTTACCTTGCTTTTAGAAATCCGTTTTGCAGTTTTAAAGAAATTCATAATTGAATTTATGCTAATGAGTTGTAAGTGCAATGGGTGGGCCCTCCACTTACTGCTCTCCTGCTGCTCTCCCTATTCCCTGCCCACTGCCAGCCTCCTGTCTCTGACTGACAGGTCACTGAAACATGAGTGACTTACATACTGGAGGCAGTCAGCGAGCGAGGAGTATAGAGAGGCAGGAGAGCAGTAAGTGCAGGGCCCGCCCACTGCACTTACAACTCATTAGCCACAACTTTAACTATGGATTTCTCTAAAATAGCCAAACCGATTTTTACAAGCAAGGTAAGGATTTTATCAGCGTTAATGTGCCTTTACATACTGTACATGCCATCGGTTTGGGGTATAAAATCCTGATGAGTTGGTCTCTTTAAAAGATGTTCTTCTGCTTATTGAGGAAATCTCGTATATATCGACTCAATGTACTGACATCGGAAAAGGAATCATTTCTAGATTAACTCCCTTCCTACAGAAATAAGGTGGTTTTAAACCACTGTTTGCTATGGATCTGTAATTAACCCTTCAATTTTCATAGAAAAAACATAATTACCTTTTCTTTTCAACAAAACAGTAACACAGCAGTTTTTCATTGTCATTTCCGACAAGGTATTTTTTGCATTTTGATCAACATTTCTTAAACTGGATTTGTCAGAAGTGTCAGAACAAAATAGTACTTGTATTTAATGTAGAATGTTTTTTTTTTGTTTTATTGACTCATTTACAAATAATAAAGTCCAATCTTCTGTCTTACAGTTCTTGAGAAAGTTATGTGATGTTAATCTTTTAAGTCCATTGTATGTGACTATGAAAGTATTATGATGCCCATAGATTAACTCATGACGTGCCACTATGCAGACTAACTGAATACATCTGTCACATGCATAAGAAATAACAATAACTTTATTTCTTTTTACGTTTTTCTTTTAATTGATATGTAACTTGATAACCCTAAAAGGTAAATTACGGTGCACATAAAAACTTTAAAAGGAGAAATTAAGTGAGTCTTTTTACTATAGATACAGAGCTTTTTTGATACATTTTAGAAATAAACAACTCAGCCATGTATGAATTTGTGTGAATTCATGACAATAAGATAAAGTTATTAATTGCTACAACTATTACCTTTACAGCTCCTAAAGCTTAGCTAACTTGTAGTAAATTGCTATCACACTTGACTCTCAAGCTCTTGACCATATTGATGATATGAGATATATCAGGACATAGTCACCTAGTTCAGGCATCATCCAAATGCAGCATAGTCTTGCTTGACTTGAGTTATTTAAAGGGAACCTGCCATGTGAAAAAACACTATTAACCTGCAGATGTGGGGTTAATGTGCAAGTTAATAGCATTCTATAGCCATGTGGCTGCTGCACTTGAAGCCCGGCTACTTGGCGGAAATCACCTTTATTCCTCCTGGCAGCATCCGGCTTTCAGTCATAGCTCAGTACCTAGTGAATGGCGGCTATAACAATGCCCTGGCAATGACTGACAGATTACTCTGTACTGATGCACTGAGCCAGCTGCCACTCAGTCAGTCAAGGCCAGTTTTGTGGTTACAGACGCCACTCACTATACTCACTATGTACTGGGAAGTGACTGAAACCGTGCCTCTATGACTGAAAGCCGGAGGCTGTCAGGTGAATAAAGTTAATTTCCTTCCGGCAGCAGTACTTTCAGTGCGGCGGCTGAACGACTTAAGAGCGCTATCAACCTACAGATTAACCCCATATCTACAGGTTAATGATGTTTTTTCACACGGCAGGTTCCTTTTAAGAATGAGAGATGTTGGTTTCTCCTTGCAGCTAACTCTCCTCTGCTCTTGTAATACTATAGAATAGATGGTGCACATGTCCGTAAAGGAAGGTTCTTTAAAACACCATAACACTAACACATGTAAATAGTAAAGTTCTCATTTATATACAGTACAGACCAAAAGTTTGGACACACCTTCTCATTTAAAGATTTTTCTGTATTTTCATGACTATGAAAATTGTAAATTCACAATGAAGGCATCAAAACTATGAATTAACACATGTGGAATTATATACTTAACAAAAAAGTGTGTAACAACTGAAATTATGTCTTATATTCTAGGTTCTTCAAAGTAGCCACCTTTTGCTTTGATGATTGCTTTGCACACTCTTGGCATTCTCTTGATGAGCTTCAAGAGGTAGTCACCGGAAATGGTTTTCACTTCACAAGTGTGCCCTGTCGGGTTTAATAAGTGGGATTTCTGGCCTTATAAATGGGGTTGGGACCATCAATTGTGTTGGCAGAAGTCTGGTGGATACACAGCTGATAGTCCTACTGAATAGACTGTTAGAATTTGTATTATGCAAGAAAAAAGCAGCTAAGTAAAGAGAAACGAGTGGCCATCATTAGTTTAAGAAATGAAAGTCAGTCAGTCCGAAAAATTGGGAAAACTTTGAAAGTGTCCCCAAGTGCAGTTGCAAAAACCATCAAGCGCTACAAAGAAACTGGCTCACATGAGGACCGCCCCAGGAAAGGAAGATCAAGAGTCACCACTGCTTCTGAGGATAAGTTTATCCGAGTCACCAGCCTCAGAAATCGCAGGTTTACAGCAGCTCAGATTAGAGACCAAGTCAATGCCACACAGAGTTCTAGCAGCAGACACATCTCTACAACAACTGTTAAGAGGAGACTTTGTGCAGCAGGCCTTCATGGTAAAATAGCAGCTAGGAAACCACTGCTAAGGACAGGCAACAAGCAGAAGAGACTTGTTTGGGCTAAAGAACACAAGGAATGGACATTAGACCAGTGGAAATCTGTGCTTTGGTCTGATGAGTCCAAATTTGAGATCTTTGGTTCCAACCACCGTGTCTTTGTGCGACGCAGAAAAGGTGAACGGATGGACTCTACATGTCTGGTTCCCACGGTGAAGCATGGAGGAGGAGGTATGATGGTGTGGGGGTGCTTTGCTGGTGACACTGTTGGGGATTTATTCAAAATTGAAGGCATACTGAACTAGCATGGCTACCACAGCATCTTTCAGCGGCATGCTATTCCATCCAGTTTGCGTTTAGTTGGACCATCATTTATTTTTCAACAGGACAGTGACCCCAAACACACCGCCAGGCTGTGTAAGGGCTATTTGACCAAGAAGGAGAGTGATGGGATGCTATGCCAGATGACCTGGCCTCCACAGTCACCAGACCTGAACCCAATAGAGATGGTTTGGGGTGAGCTGGACCGCAGAGTGAAGGCAAAAGGGCCAACAAGTGCTAAGCATCTCTGGGAACTCTTTGAAGATTGTTGGAAGACCATTTTCGGTGACTACCTCTTGAAGCTCATCAAGAGAATGCCAAGAGTGTGCAAAGCAGTTATCAAAGCAAAAGGTGGCTACTTTGAATAACCTAGAATATAAGACATAATTTCAGTTGTTACACACTTTTTTGTTAAGTATATAATTCCACATGTGTTAATTCATAGTTTTGATGCCTTCAGTGTGAATTTACAATTTTCATAGTCATGAAAATACAGAAAAATCTTTGAATGAGAAGGTGTGTCCAAACTTTTGGTCTGTACTGTATATATACTGTATGTTTAGATATAATAAGTTATGTATCATCAAGTCTTCAAGTACGGTCATTATGGACAAGATTCAAAAATCTTTTATTGTTCACAAGATGCATAATAAAATTAATGCAGGTTGGCTTGTTTTGTCAGTGCCAGAGGCATAAACACGGATGGGTATAGTTACATTTTAGATAATTGGCATTTTTGACATTCCACATAGAGTCTGAGCATGTGTCCTGTCTGATGATGGTTTGCATTTTTTCAGTTTTACTGATATACACACACATGGTCAGTTGTTTGCTGGTTGATTCATGAATATTTGAAAATGTGTCCGATTATTGCCATCTACCGGAAACGTCCTGGCAATGAGTCAATTGACTACATCATAACCAGGGGCCATTGATGACTCTGGGTCCAGAGCAATTTCACCTAATGTGAGACAAATTCGAATGTTAAATAATTATTTGCCAACGCAAATGTTTTCGGTTTTATAAAAATGTATATACATTCCAAACATGTTTTCTTTAGGTCACTGTCTGTTTCAATGGGTTAAAGAGCCTCTAGACACAGGAAACTTTTGGAAGGCTGTAGAGAAGAACAATCTTTCCCTTCATCCCTTTTGTTTGTGTTTTTTTGCTGCTTGACCTGTGGCACGGCTCATTATCTTGTCAGAGCCATATTAGAAAATCGTCTATATTTTCCCTGCATTTTTAGATATAAAGATCACTGCTAACAACCCTATGGCTATTCATAATTAGACCATTATTATCACAAATGTGTTCTTCCTGCAGTCATCCTGCCCAATTAATGCAGGGAAATGCACGACATTGTATGGCATAACATAATACTGAAGCATCAACTTCCGCATCTGAGAACACATCATTCACACTGAGCCCAGTATATAGTGATTTTAGTGACAAGGAACTGATTACTTTAGATCCCTGCCTCATTACAAGATTTGGACTTTCACTGTGACATCCAAGACCATGGTGACAGTGCGCTATACATGGCGACCCACACTTGTAAATGTATTTGCCTGCATCGCAGTGTAGACTAGAAAATGGATGGAATTAACTCCTTATGGATTGAGCCAAGGGACAAGGAAAATATTTTTGATTTCTGTCTCCATAACATAATTATTTTTTTCACGACCTTGGAAATATAGGTACGTCCAAGATCGTGTTCCTGCATTTGATGCGGGCTCTGGCGCTGAGCCCATATCTTTACTTGTCCATATAACAGCTTATCTGATCAGCTGTCATGTGCATCTAACAGCCGTGGGTGGATTCGCAATGCACCTGCAACTGTTAAGAAGTTAAATGTAGCTGTCAATCTCTGACAGCGGCATTTAACAAGCGCAGAGCAGAAGCACGTCACAAGACACGCTCATCAGGAGATGAGGATTTATGCTACAGCCCTGCTACGTGTATCCAGGAGACCGGATGATCACAGTTTCAAGTCTCCTATGGAGACTATTGAAGCAAGTGAAAAATTAAAAAAAATGTTTTGAAAATATATTAAAAAATGAAAAAAACATAAAAGTTCAAATCACTCCCCATTCGCCCCATTCAAAGTAAAACAACTGAAAAAAAAAATTAAAAATACACATATTTGGAATCGCTGAGTTCAAAAGTATCCCTATCAAAATATAAATAGAATTAATCCGATTGGTAAAAGGCATAACCAGAAAAAATCAAAACATCAAAATTAAGTTATTTTGGTCACCGCAACATTGCGATAAAATGCAATTAAAGGTGTCAAAACATTGTATTGCCCCAAAAATAGTATACATAAAAACGTCAGCTTGGCGCACAAAAAATAAGTCCTTAACCAGCCCCAGATCCAGAAAAATGGAGATGGTAAGAGTCTCAGAAAATGGCAATATTTTTTTTCTTACAAACTTTGGATTTTGTTTCACCACTTAAATAATAAAGAACCTATACATGTTTTGGATCAGTGTATTCGTAATGACCTTGAGAATCATATTGCCAGGTCAGTTTTTGCATTTAGTGAATATGGTAAAAAATAAACCAGAAAAACAATTGTGGAATTGCACTTTTTTCACATTTTCACTGCACTTGGAATTTCTTTCTCGTTTTCCAGTACACTACATGGTAAGATCGATGGTGATTTTCAAAAGTACAACTCGTCCCGCAAAATAACAATTCCTCATACAGCTATATTCTCAGAAAAATGAAAAAGTTATGGCTCTGGGAAGAACAGGAGCAAAAAATATAAACCCAAAAATGGGGTTAAAGAGATCGTTCAACTTTGGGGACTTTTTTTTCTACTTAACCCCTTAACTACCGCCGATATGCCTTTTAACGGCGGCAGTTAATGGTACTTAAACCACAGCGCTGCTTTTTAACGGCCCTGAGGTTTAAGATTATAGTGCCCCCCAGCGTCGGAATTTCTCCGGGGTCTCGGCTGCCGGGGTAGCCGAGACCCCAAGAACATGATTCGGGTCGGTTTATACTGACCCTGTTGTTGCGATCGCCGTTATTAATGGCATAACAACGACCGCAAAAAAAAAAGTCTGATTTTACATTTAATTTCTCTCTCCTCTAATGTGATCGCACATTAGAGGAGAAATGGGGTCCCCGATCCCCCCGGTACCTCCTGGTGTCCAGGGACCCTCCTGCTTCCCCCCCCCCACAGACACCAGCGTCTTCTTCCGGGAAGAAAATGGAAGGCGCATTTTTCCTATTGGTTCATTTTGGTCACTGTGATAGATCCTATCACAGATATCAAAATAAAAAAATAGTAAATCAAGCCCCCCTTTTTCACCCCCTTACTTAGGGAAAATAATAAACTAAAAAAATGTTTTTATTTCCATTTTCCCGTTAAGGTTGTGGCTAAAGTTAGGGTTACTGTTGGGGCTAAAGTTAGGATTGGGGCTAAAGTTATGGTTAGGGTTGGGGCTAAAGATAGGGTTAGGGCTAGGGTAAGGATTAGGGTTAGGGTTGGGATTAGGGTTAGGGGTGTGTTAGGGATAGGTTTGTGATTAGTGCTATGATTAGGGTTGGGATCAGGGTTAGGGGTGTGTTGGGGTTAGAGTTGGAGTTAGAATTGGGTGGTTTAGGCACATCAGGGGCTCTCCAAATGTGACATGGCGTCCGATCTCAATTCCAGCCAATTCTGCGTTGAAAAAGTCAAACAGCGCTCCTTCCTTCTGAGCTCTGCCGTGCGCACAAATAGTGGTTTACCCCAACATATGGGGTATCAGCGTACTCAGGACATATTGCACAAAAACTTTATGGGTCTAATTTCTCCTTTTACCCTTGGGAAAATAAAAATTTTGGGGAGAAAAGAAAATTTTTGTGGAAAAAATATGATTTTTTTATTTTCATGGCTCTACATTATAAACTTCTGTGAAACACTTGGGAGTTCAAAGTGCTCACCACAATTCTAGATAAAATCCTTGGGGGTGTAGTTTCCAAATTGGGGTCACTTGTGGGGGGTTTCCACTGTTTAGGCACATCAGGGGCTAATATATATTATTAATATTATTTCTATAGCACCATTGATTCCATGGTGCTGTACATAAGAAGAGATTACATACAAATTACAGATATCACTTATAGTAAGCAAACTAACAATGATAGACTGATACAGAGGGGAGTTGACCCTGCCTTTATGGGCTTACATTCTACAGGATGGTGGGGAAGGAGACAGTAGGTTGAGGGGTCGCAGCAGCTCTGATGCTGGTGAGGTGGTAGCTCCTGTAGTGGTGAGGAGGCAGCTCATATTTCATATAATATTTCATATTTCTGAAGGCGCTGGTTAGTGCCTGTTTGTTCAGTGCAATGGTAAATGAACAATTGCAGATTCGTTTCATCTTGTCCAAACATGTGTAATTATAACCTTTCTATTCTCATTTTTTTATGGCTGTTGCAACTAACAGATAAATGGTAATCTACGTAGCTGTAATTAAAAAAAACACATTAAAACTGACTGAAAGCTCATCTGCTTTGCTGCCTATAGCAACTAATCACGGCACAGCTTCCATTTCACATAACGCTTTAGAAAAATGAAAGCTGCACTGTGATTGGTCGCTATGGGCAACTAGGACATTTTTCTGTTACACAGCTTTATCATCTTGGTTGTGGCCAAAATGTCTTCCATTTGTGTTGCTAAGAAGGATACAACCCTGTAATCACATTTTTACTAAACTTTGCCTATACAAAATCAGCCACTTTACACCTAAAAATGAGTCTGTAATTTATGCAATGTTTCTTTGTGACACAAATATAGAAAAAAGCTAGTTGTTGGATCAGTCTTCTTTTATATTTTTTTTTACTGTTCACGTTTCACAACAATTCTCTGAATTATTATGGTCGTGTACATACCTATTATGTCTAGGTTTGATTTTTTAGTATGTATGTATTTAATAATGTATATATATGTCATATACAAAAACTGATATTTTTGTATGTTTTGTTGTGGGGGCTTTAGTTTTTTTTCTTACTTTTTTAAAAAAATTTGCAGATGTTTCATATTTTTTTTTTTTATATATACCTGTATAGAAGTCATAGAAAATCTCTGGGGAATAATCTTTTCTTTTAGTGTTCATTTTTTCCTACTGTAACTGGAGCATCCATTAGAGCCATAGTTACAGGGGAAAACAAACCCCCCGGCAGAGCTGATCTGGGTCTGCAGCACATCTACCATGTGATTGCGATGTCATACAGAAGCTTAGTCAGTGCCGATGCTTCTGTCACCTGCATAGCAGTCACTGAGCGATATGTATCTGGCAAAAAAGAAGATAAAAGTGGTAATACACTGCTTTTTTTGTCTCTCCAAGACCTTTTGAGAAAGCCAATGCGAAACGTGCATTAGAGGTGCTCCTGGTGGCACGTACTGCATGTTGCACACAGCCTTTAAATCCTTTTGTTATGGCATCTATACCAGTATGCAGCGCATGACGTGCTTTGTGCTACCTCATCTTGTCAAGTTCTTACTGCTCTAATCACTTTTTCTCCATTTGTGTGAATACTATTATTGTATTTTATTTCCCTGATTTCAATATGATTTTTATTGTAATCTTGTTTTGACATTTTTTAAATAATAAAGAGTTATTGTCCTTGATGAAATAGAGTAGTTTTCTATATTGTATATATTTGGAGTAGATTATTGACTCTCATTAAGAATAGGGACGGTTTGGTTGATTATTGTTGGGGGGAGTTAATGCCAATCTAGCATGTCTGATTACGGACTGCCGATCCTTTTGTTCTCTCTCACAGAGAACACAGGAGCACTCAGCCGAAAAGTGCTCCTGTATATATGCAAGAGCTCGACAAGATGGCTACCAGCTGGACGATCGGCCAAACCAGCCAACAGGCATCTCATTTGTATGGCTGGCTTAAAGGACTGGCCAATTTTTTGTTATTGTACTTTTGCAATTTCTTCACTTATTCCAAGAACTGTAACTTTTTTATTTTTTTCCATCGATTTAGTCATATGAGGTCTTGTTTTTAGCTAAACAAATTGTAGTTTTGAATGATATCTTCATTTTACCATAAAAAAATGGCAGTTGGGTTTTATTTTTACACTATTCCTTGTATGGTAAAAATGAGCAGGCAATATGATTTCTCAGGTCTGAATGGATGAAGTGACAGCAAATTGAGTTATTTTTGTTGTTGTTTTAGCTACTTAAGAAAATTCAGAACTTTGAAAACGAATCAACAATTGTTGCCGCTTTCTGAGACCCATAACTTTTTCATTTGAAACATATGGGTTAATTACTTTTACATTTTGATAGATGTGACTTTTATGGATGCAGCAATACCAGATATGCTTACTTTTATAATTTTTTTTCTTTATTTTTTATTAAAATTTTTATGTTTTTTAGTCCTCCTAAAGGATTTGAACCGCAATTCTTTGATTGATTGTTCTATAGTATTGCAGTATATAGGGTAAATTATGGTCGGTAGTTAGGCTTCATAGGACTACAAGACGGCAGCAATGGAGGCATTCAGCAGGCCCTAAGTTGCCATGCTATCCAATCAGCGCACCAGCGATCGCTCATTTAATTGATGCTGTCAGTGATTGACAGTAGAATCTAAATGACTATACAGGAGTGATCTGATCTAAGTCCAGTCACTGTTCTTATCTTCAGGTGCTGGCTTTATCAACGCAGCCTGTATCTGCCACGCGTGGTGCAGGCTCAGCTCCTGAGCTTTCCACACAGTTGTGAGCCCCAGCACAGGTCCAGCGTAGGTTTACCACTATGTACATTTCTCCTAAGGGATTTTAAATACTAATGCAAAATACTGTTGTGTAGCCGTGTTTTATGCAGGTATGGTTATGCACATTCACTACATCTACGTACAGTACATACATGCACACATACTCTCATTCACTATATGCAGACATAAACACACAGACACATTTTATACTCTCGCTTCATACAGTTAAGCATATAGTATATGATGGCTTTGCACATGCACACACACAATAAAAAATTGCAACTTTTTTGAAAAAAAAAAATGAATTTTCTGTCTATTATATTAGCAAAAGATAGCATTACATATTCCTGTTGTGACTGTCTTTTTTGGCCCATATTGCATTTTATTAGAAGTTTAGCTTTTAATCTTTTTACCACATGGAATTATGTTGCATTCTGATGAAAAAAATAAATTGAGCCTCTTCGTCAACATTGTGTTAGCCTCTTCAAGGTCAGTTTCATTCCAGCATATTATCAAGAAGGCCTAGCACAATGATGCATGGATATAATAGCAGAACTGTTTATTACTGGCCTTAATTCCTTCTGGGCCAGTTTTCTGGTGGGAGAACATTATGCTCCGGTAAGACAGATGATACAATATAGGTAACACATGTGTCCCTTACATTATTGCGCAAAATAGGACTTTGTTTTTTTTCTTTGTCATAAAATGATTATTTTCTTCCAGTTTTCAGTGGAACATGTTATCAGATCCCAGTTTTTGAACACAAAGTTTTAAGCAAATAACATTGCCAGTTCTAAATTGCCAGATTATCAGATACTGAATGAAAAAGTGAAATATACAGTGTAGGATCTGTGTTACACCGACCACTCACACACCTCCTCCATGCCGCCCTACTCACTGTGTGTTCCTCTCTGGACCACTCAGTACCTGACCATCACTCTGAGCTGTATCCATTCTGTACTGCAGAGTTCTGCTTCCCCAGTCTGTCACCTGCCAGCAGGTGATGTATCAGGCGACTCCGCCCTCCATTCCGCACCTGAACTTAGGTTCTTAGCAGGTCTGTCTCTAGCTCCTGTATTGGTTTATTCCTGTTTAGTCCCACTTGTTTTGACCTGGCTTGCCATCTCGTTTATCCTGATCTCTCTGCTCCTGACCTTGGCTACTAAAACCAGTGCTGCCTGCCTCAACTTCGGACCATCTGACTACACTTTTCTCTCGCCCACCTGTACCCCCTGCCTGAGTCTCTGATCCTCAGGTCACCTCATACAGTTCCAGAGACTGCTCTGGAGTTGTACCTGATGTCTTCTGGTGGCCCAGCCAATCCTCACCATCAGAGATTCTATTGAATACCTGGTAGACGCTTAAGGGTATGCCACACTAAACAACATCGCTAACGGGATCGCTAAAAAACGTCACTATTTAGCGATCCCGTTAGCGATGTTGTTGTGTGCGGCATCTGTCAGCGACGAGCTCCCTGCTGAGATCCTGCTGTGATCTCGCTCGTCGCTGGAATCATTCCGGACCCTATTTTATCGTCGGCGCTCCCGCTGGGTAAGTATTATCGCTGAGTGTGGCACCTTTTATTTAGCGATTTAGCGGTATTTTGTACCGCTAAAGTCGTTAAGGAGATCGCTAACCGCGATAGCGTCCTTAACGACATCGCTAAATAAAGCCGCTACTAGCGATATTAAAACGATCCCGCTAGCGATCGCATTAGTATGCGTCTTTATCGTGATCGCTAGCGGGATAGTTTAGTGTGGCAGTACCTTTAGTCACAACTCTCCAGGGTAAGCCCAGCTCGTGGTGCAGTGGGTCCACACCCACCAGCATTATAATCTGAAGATATCACTAGTCTGTTACATTTACTAGAGATGAGCGAATCTTTTGAAATTTAAATTTGCCAGCCTTGCCAAATTTTCCCCAAAAATGTGATTCTCCATTCTGTAAAGTTTTTGTACAGAGAAGATGTGTATAATCCCCTGCCAAGACTGTATAGAACCCATTTTGGGGTTAATTCAAGATCAGCCTTATTAATGTCCTAGTGATCTCAACATATCTGGCCAAGAGAGAAAGGATGGTAACTGGTGGTAAATAGCAGCCTATTTACAAATCACTACTGTAACAGACATTTTTTTCACTACTTAAGTTGTAAAAGCAGTCCAAAATGTATCCCTTTGTGGGGGTAGAGGCATTCCTTGCTGGCATTTATACACAGGTATTGCAAACAGGAGAAGGTGTTTACAAAAAAAGAGGACAAAAATAGCTAGATAGATTCACGTTTCAAAAGCCAGTAGCAGCAATTGGCTGCTGTATTTGGGTGGCATGTATGGGTGCAATAATTGTTCTATTACAACAAATATGCAAAAAATATTTTTTAGTATATGCACATTTGTTCATGTAGCCAGTTACATTAAAATTTCTGAAAAGTGGAAAAGTGGAAATTTTTCTTTTGTCTTGAAAAAAAATACAAAAAAGGCAAAAGAAATGTAATAAAAATATTGCTTATGGCTTGTCTCACATAAGTCAAGAAGTAGATGTGTAGCAAATCGATCTGCTCATTTTTAAAGGGGCTGTCCACTACTAGGTCAACCCCTTCTCACTCTGAATGTTTGCCCTCTTGGGACAATGTAGACAGAGGTGATTGGGTGCAGGACTCACGTGACATAACAACCTCACATGATCCCGGAGAATACGAATGTTGACAG
This sequence comes from Oophaga pumilio, assembly GCA_009801035.1. Classification (NCBI taxonomy): domain Eukaryota; kingdom Metazoa; phylum Chordata; class Amphibia; order Anura; family Dendrobatidae; genus Oophaga; species Oophaga pumilio. The sequence goes on along the minus strand of VIAB01002876.1, from coordinate 73,660 downwards.
AGCTGGAATGGCGCCGGTACGGGAGATGAGTATAGGTGTCGTATTCTGACAGAGGCAAACATTCAGAGTGAGAAAGAGTTGTCTCGGTAGTGGACAGCCCCTTTACTGGCCACTTCTTAATTACCAGATAATTAGACACTGAATGAAGGAGCAAAATACACAGTGCAGGATTTGAAGATGTCACTACACCTTCAGCTTTACCACCATCTGAAAGTAGAACACTAAATGATAGATAGATGATAGCTAGACAGATAATAGATAGATAGCTAGATAGATAGATATAGGGCCGCCATCAGGGCATGACAACCCTTACTGCGGTATGGGGCCCGGTGATTAGGGGGGCCCACAGCCCGAGCACGCCCAACATTTTGAGGCTCTCCCAGCTCCCCAAGGGGCCCCCAGCTAG
>VIAB01002876.1:37296-70926 GCA_009801035.1 Oophaga pumilio | reverse complement strand
ATTTTGCCAGTATGGGGCCCTGAAATTCCAAGTGGCAGCCCTGGATAGACATAATCCACTTACATGCAATGCAGTTAAAAGTTGCTGCATTTAAAGGGTCCAGTGCGGCATTTGAAGGGACCAGGGAGATGCTGATCACAATCTGGAGACACCTATCGGACCGGACCAGACAATTTACAGGCAGCGTGGGACAAGTATAAAACATTTTTTCTGAGGTATGCAGGGTCATGTCTGAGGATAAAAAGGTGTTGCATGAACTTCATTCACATGATCTTAAAAGTGATGGGCATAGTTTATAAGCGAAAACACTGGTGACAGGTTCTCTTTAACTCATATAATAAAACACAATATGGGATATCACAGCAAAAAAATAGTGTAATTTGACATAAAATGTTATAAATCAATGGCTTGTGCAATGTTAAATTATCTTAATCCTCTTAAGCGAGATAACCTGTGAGGAGTTATAGCGATGGCGCGTTATTTGTCAAGTTAAACTTTACTACACCTTTAGGGGAATATTAGACAGGCAAACAATTATACAAATAAATATCAGGGGAATATTAGACAGGCAAACAATTATACAAAGAAATATCAGATAGATAGACTAAATAATACAGACAGATATTAGATAAACATATATAGCTCCTACAAGATAATATATATATATTTAAAATCAATAGCTAGATATTAAATAGAGAAAAAGATTTTATATAGATAGGTAGATAATAGATAAGAGATAGATAGATAGATATTAAGAATTCGATTTGCAGTGAGTCACAGTGCTGCAAAGCTTTATTGCCCAGGAAAGGATATGTGTAAGGCCTCTTTCACACATCCGGCGGGCGCCTAGCGGCGCCCCCGGCATTTTGCCGCAGCGCCGCATCGGGAAATCTGATGCGCCGCATGCGGCTTTTTTCGCATTGACATACATTAGCGCCGGATGGCGCCGCATGTCAATGTGTTGCATGCGGCTTTGTCCGGATGCGGCGCAAATGTACATTGCGGCGTCCGAACAAAACGCTGCATGTAACGTTTTTTTGTTTTGCCGGATGGTCTCTGATCTCTCCAAGCATCAGAAACCATCCGGCAAAAAAACGCATTTTGCCCGCCGGAAGTGTGAAAGCTTTTCACACGCGGCGCTGCGGCAAAATGCCGGGGGCGCCGCTTAGGCGCCCGCCGGATGTGTGAAAGAGGGCTAACACTCTGAGGTCTCCAACAGTTTAAATAACCCCTTTCAAGCCTTAGTAATGTCGAAGTGACCTCACCATGAAAATGGATAGTAACCCAGTAGTAATCTACAGCCTATTTAATAACATAGTATACTGACTTACTTTTCATGTTTTTGTACATTAAAAAAGGTCCAAAAATTACACTTCTGTGGTAATTTGCGATCAAACAGACCGTTATGTGTAGAGCATTGACTTAAACTGTCAGAGGTAACCATCCTGCTGTGACTGAGAGGAGTCATGTACCATTTATTCCCTAATGCCCTCCCAATTCCTCACCACTAATACTCTGGCTGTATGCAAGGAGGACAATTATGACATGTACTTGGTAGTACTACTGCCCAGACGGCTGGTTTCAGTAGGGTGGGGCTTGTGCTGCTGCTAGAGGATCCCACATTTTTAGACGTTCTAGTTTTTCTCTTACACTATTGCCATTTTTTACTTTACTATATATTGTGTAACACGCTATAATTTACTATTGACAATCTTTTCAACACCAATTATTCAACCCTTGTCAAAAAGACAGTAACAAGAAATGCTAGGTAGGTATACACAGAAAGGTATGCAATGTATTGTCAAATTAGACTTGTAAAACAGGTGTGCAAAAAGTAGACATGCACAGCTAATGTTCTACGTACTTTTACATTTTTTTCCCCTATTTTTTTTAACAAAATTCCAATCCCTTCCCAAAAATGACATGATAAGAAATCCTAGCTAGTTACACTGGCAGCAGGGCGCTGCATTAGTATGGAATGTAGAGATTCAAAAATTTAACTGGTAAAACTGGTGTGCAAAAAAAAAAATGATTGCGACGCACACACCTTGTGAGTGAGACAGTTACAGTTGAGTATATGAATTTTAAGGAATTTTCTTATGTACTTTAAAATCCAATTATTCCCCTTTCACAAAAAGGATTGCACAACACATGCAAAACTCACTTGTGTCTAGCAAGTACAAGTTGTCTATTTTATTAACAGACTACTACTGTGATCATCTTCACTGCTACAGTCATACAATACATTGCTGTCTGGAGAATTCATTCAATGTTTTAGGGCTTTTGTTTCCTTTCATTAGCTTAAAAATTGCCAGTTTTTGCTCTTGATTTATTCCCTCTGTTCCCCTGAGTAATCTAGTTATTGCTTTTTTTTTAATCTGTAGTATGGTTCCAGAGATATGGGCCTTTATAGTTAGTGCTAATTTTTATGATCTTTTCCAAGGGGATGTTGCTCACATGATTCTCTATAGGTGTGTCTTTAGCCAGTTCTTCAGTATTACCCTGTGAGCAACACTCCATTGGTAAAGACTATGAAAATTACCAAGGCCTATATCTCTGTAACTGTGCGGCGGATTAAAAAAAATCTATATTACTCAGGGGAACTGCAGGAATAAAATAGGAGCAAAAACTGGGCACTTTTCACCTAGTGACAGGTCCTCTTAAATCTTCCTAAAATGACTGCTGCATTCCATACCTAGGCTTTTATACAGGCATTGATATCCCTACTGTTTGACTGTGCTATACTATATTATGTGACAAATGTAACACTTTAGAAAGCCTACACAGTCATGCTTGAAGTCATGTCAGCCTTTTGTGGCTGATGCAGTCTTGAATTGAATTACAAATTGAGTTTGCCAGGACCTGCAAAGTTCATATTTGACTCAAATTTGACTCACTTTGAATCACTTTACTCATCTCAGATAAATAAATGATAGATAGATAGATCGATAGATCGATAGATAGATAATTATTTATATAGCCATGTAAAGCCATCAGCTAAAAATGCACAAAATGCTAGTTTTTGTTAAAAGATTAATTGTATTTTTGTTTTCGAGTAATAGTTGCTTGATCACAATGTTGAGTGATATCGATATTCAACTTGCATGTTGTGTTTATCATTTAGGGTGGTCCCATTGATAACCCAATGTATATTGGTCCCCCAGTACCGATACAGTGGCATGTAAAAGTTTGGGCACCCCTAGTTCAAACTACTGTTATTGTGGACAGGTAAGCAAGTTGAAGATGAAATAATTTCTAAAAGGCCAAAAGTTAAAGATGAAACATTTCATTTGTATTTTAGGAAAAAATATATATATTATCACTTTTTAATATTTTAAAAATTACAAAAAGGAAAATGGGCAGATGCAAAAGTTTGGGCACCCTGGGAGATTTGCATGGTCAGATAATTTTGGCCAAGGTTTCAGTCCTTAATTAGCCTGTTAGGGTCATAGCTTGTTCACTATCATTGCTAGGAAAGGACAGTTGATGCAAATTTCCTAGCTTTATTAAAACCCAGCCTCCTCTAACTTTGTGCCCAAAAAACAGCAGCCATGGGTTCTTCTAAGCAGCTGCTAGTTAACAGGAACAGATTTCCAGTGAAATCTGGAAGACCAAGCAAAATTTCAGTGAGAGCTGCTCGTAGGAATGTTGCAGAGGTAATTCAGAATCCCAGCTTGACTGCAAAAGACCTTCAGAAAGATTTAGCAGACTCTGGAGTTGTGGTATATTGTTCTACTTTTTTAGAGACACCTGCAAAAATATGTCCTTCATGGAAAAGTCATCAGAAGAAAACCTCTCCTGCATCCTCACCATAAAATTCAGTGTCAGAAGTATGTAAAAGTACACCTAAATAAGCTTGATGCATTTACGCTGGGTGTTTTGGCTGAATTTTTTTTATGCATTTTTTTTATGATAATTTTCAGCTGCATTTGACAGTACCAGCTGTTAGAACCCTCTTGTTAGATTTTGTTTCAGTTTGCTGTCACATGACCTTTTTTCCCTATTTAGTCTGGCTCCGCCCTTCTGGCTTTGCTGGACTTCATTGTATTATCTACTCTTAAGCTAGCCAGGTGCTTAGGTGCCTTACTCTGTCAGTTTTGCTTGATCTTAGGATCTCGTAGTAATTTGTTTTCTGTTTTATATTCCCTGCTACACTTTCTGTTAGGAGGTGTCCATCTTTTCACCCAGTCCCTAGATCTTGTAGGAATTCCTCCCTCGCAACTATAGGTCTTCGTTCAGACTAGCTGAGGACTTTAGCGGGTCTGGTCGCAGGATCAGGTTCCCCGTTACATCGTAGGGATCCAGCTCAGTCCTATTGTAGGGACAGAATTCCCACCTTTCCTTAGTGCTTGTAGCAGATCATAACACCAGCCATGTTTATGAGATATCAGAAATCTCATGCACACAGCTTGATTTTTTTGTCAACAGTATTTTGTGCTTTGCTTATTCTTTTGGACATAGACTATGTCACTTTCAGCGTTTTTTCAGTGCTTTTCACCCATTAAATTGAATTTAAAAAACTCATAAAAAAAACGCAGTAGCAGCAAAACCTGTGTTTTTGCCACAGCTTCTTTCCTGCAAAGCACTCAGGTTTTGCTGCAGAAAAAAAAGGCAGCGAAAACGCCCAGTGTGAACTTAGCCTAAAATAGAGCGCTTTGGCCACAAAGATCAAAGGTATTTGTGGAGAAAAAAGGACACAGAATTTCAAGAAAAGAACATCTCGCCAACTATTAAGCATGGGGATGGATCAATCCTGCTTTGGGGTTGTGTTGCGGCCAATGGCAGGGGGTCATTTCATAGGTAGAGGGAAGAATGGATTCAATGAAACTTAAACAAATTCTTGATACAAACATAACACCATATGTAAAAAAGCTGAAGTTGAAAATAGGATGGCTTCTACAAATGGATAATTAATAATCCTAAACACACATTAAAATCCACACTAGCAGAAAGAAGGCAGCGACGTTTACCTGCCCAGTCCTCCAGGCAAATGCACTATCAGGGTACAGTGGACCCATATAGTTAAGATGGCGGTAACACAGGTGCAAAAATACCGATGAGACAACCGCTCACGGCCTACCAATCCATGGAGGGGGCGGTCGCTTAGTATGTTATTGCACATTAGAGACTTGTATGCAGCGCTGTTCACATAATGGTAATGCACAGCATCTGGTTTACAGCCTATTAGTTATGGCCTTCTATTAGATCAGGCGGGCTGCCCAGAGCTATCCAAATGCATCCCATGTGAACAGACACCACAGTTTACAAGATCAAAATCCACAATAGACTACCTCAAAAGGCGCAAGCTGAAGGTTTTAGAATGGCCCTTACTGTCCCCTGATCTGAACATCATTGAAATCTGTGGCTAGACCTCAAAATAGCAGTGCATGCAAGACGACCCATCAATCTCACAGAACTTGAAGAGTTTTCCAAGGAAAAATGGATGAAAATTCCTCAAACAATAATTGAAAGACTCTTGTCTGGCTACAAAAAGTGTTTACAAGCTGTGATACTTGCAAAAGAGGGTGCTACTAGGTTTACTAGGTACTAACCATGCAGGATGCCCAAACTTTTGCATTCACCCATTTTCCTTTTCGTAATTTTTAAAATGTGAAAGATGAAAATATTTTTTTTGCCTAAAATACAAAGTAAATATATCATTTAGAGATCACTTCGTCTTCCCCTAGCTTAATGCTTCATGATAACAGTAATTTTGACCAGGGGTGCCACTGTATAGCCTTATTCAACAGTCATGCATGTTATAAAGCTGAAATGCTTTTGTTTCATGTATATGTAAATTACAGATTCAAAAAAATTGTAAAAATGACCCCAACTTCATTCAGAAATAAAGGCATCTTATTTTCCGTCTTTGAAAGTGTTACAAACATTCAGACAAGATGAGCTGTCCAATGTGTGTAAGGTCACTGATAGTTGAAGACTTCTTTCCAGATCATAAACTAGCTGAAAACTTGAAGCCATAGCTCTGGGCAGATCTTTCCATTTGTTGTTATAACAGGGGCCTGTAGGGGTCACCAGGCAGAGAGTGTAGAAGCTTCTATGTGTAAGTGGTGCAGGAATTTACCATATGTTATGTACATATTCTACATTCCAGCTAGACTTTTTTTTTCAAATGTAGGACATTCCTCATCTCCTTCACACTGACTTTTACGACCATGTCCAGTGTAGCTGCAAAGTTACGACCAGCTAATCCCTTGATGGGGTCCATAAGGCCCCCATTGACACAAAACTTCTCTCCTAGGGAGGATCATTGAAATACCACATGAAGTAAGACTGGGAAACCTTGGAATTTCCATCAACCAATTTCAGAGCATGACTGAAATAGCAAAGGATCAATGACGGCTTCTATTAGCCCTGCATTTAATGCCATGCATCAAGCTCATATATTCTCCCTCTTCTATATAAAGCCTACTGATTGTGCACTTTATTTTCTTACATAGTAAAAACTAGTTGTTTATAGAGAGCGCCTAAAAGCAGTGAGTTAACTCACGAGATTTCGAATATTTCACAAACTGTAGCTTGGTATTGAATGTTCTTCCACTTATAGAGAGCTTCCTAAATTACAATGATTATGAGACTTACCCCATTCGTGCTCAATACCAAGAGGGATTGTCTAATGTTTTCACCAGCTTGATCTCTTGATATACATGTTTTTTTTGTAAAACCATATTAGAATGGCTATATAATCCTAATATTAAGAGTCCAACCATAGAGTAAAATAGCTCATGAGACCAAGTGTATTCAATCTCCACCCACCCAGCCTGACTGACAGCTGCAGCTTGTAGTGAGCAGGGTGAGATTTCAGTGGCAGCAGAGAGGAGGAGCACCGAGGAGCTGTCAATCAGACTAAACGAGCAGAGATTGATTTAAACTTTCATAAAGGGTTATACGTACAGCCATTCTTCGCTTTTGAGTTTATTGCGAGAAAATCGCAATACAATTGTTTTTGCTGTTGTTACTCTGACATGGATTTTAAAAATAAGTACATCTTATCAATTATCAAGTATATTTTCATCAATTGTAACTTGATTTATCAAATTTTGTACTCCGTTGTGAAATCTGGTGGCAGGTCCACTCCGAAGACTCTTGGCTTCTTGACCCGATGTCTTCGTTCACTGGTGATTTCTATAGAATGGCTCATATACAATGTCCACTAAAACATTAAGTTCTTATTGATAGTTGTCATGTGGAGATAGAATTTTATTGATTTTTTTGGATATGTTTACAGTGTTACTATTGGAACTTTTTGTTTCAACATCTTTTTCCAGTGACTTTTTGTATATATTGTAGCTGCAGAATTAAGAAAAATGAACCATGGATAGAAGGTAGTGTATCACCAGTTTGATTCCTTCTACCAAATGCTGACACAGTTACTTTTATCAAAGTTTAGTGCGAGTCTGCAGCACGAGTCTCCTTCGCGTCTCCTTGTATCTCTTCTGCGACAGGGAACAGATGGGTGATGCTCAGCTGTCCTCAATCAGCACTGATACATATTCATTTTGCCATCCCTGAACTGTGGTCCTGAAACGGCACAGATGGAGAATGGCCTGTTGGTGGGTCTCTATTTCTTAGTGATGTCCAGCTGCTCAGTATATGATATATGAGTGGACAGAGTGGACATGGATTGCACTGATTTCAGTTTAAGGGCTTTGCTTTGGGGATAGTGGCTATTCTTAAATCTTGGGGGATGGTAATGGGCATTTTTCCAGTTGAGAACTGGATTGTATGGACAACATGGCTAAAAGCATGTATACCTCTAAACAGCCATATAGTGAAGAAATGGTGGTTCATGAAAATTATTTTGCTAATCCTAATTACTAATTAGTGTTAATAAATTAGTTATTAACAAATTGCTCAGAACATTTTCAAGTCTGAACAGGAACAGATCATTTATGACTTTGCCTTTGGATAAAAAATAAAAGTATATTGCAAGTATCTAAATAATAAGAATAATGATGGTGATAATAAAAATTAGTAACACTGGCAATAATTAATACATAAATATTACTATATCTGTTATTTTGCTACAATGTTTTTATCATTTTGGTGCTACTGTATTTCTGATTATACCTCATTTGTTGTTAACTTTTATACACTTATAAGACTGTTTTACCCCTCCTATTTGCATACTAGAGTTTTCACTATATATATATATATAGAGAGAGAGAGAGAGCGAGAGTGGAGAGAGTGTATACAGTGGGGGAAATAAGTATTTGATCTCTTGCTGATTTTGTAAGTTTGCCCACTGACAAAGACATGAACAGTCTATAAATTTATGGGTAGGTTAATTTTAACATTGAAACATAGAATATCAAAAATAAAATCCAGAAAATCACATTGTAAAAATTATATAAATTTATTTACATTTTGCAGTGAGAAATAAGTATTTGATCCCCTACCAAACATTAAGAGTTCTGGCTCCTACAGACTAGTTAGACGCTCCTAATCGACTCATTACCTGCATTAAAGACAGCTGTCTTACATAGTCAAGACTCAGTTAATCAGTCAGACTCTAGCCTCTACAACATGGGCAAGACCAAAGAGCTTTATAAGGATGTCAGGGACAAGATCATAGACCTGCACAAAGCTGGAATGGGCTACAAAATCATAAGAAAGATGCTGGGTGAGAAGGAGAGAACTGTTGGTGCAATAGTAAGAAAATAGAAAAAAATACAAAATGACTGTCAATCGACATCGATCTGGGGCACCATGTAAAATCTCACCTTGTTGGGTATCCTTTGTCATGAGGAAGGTGAGAGATCAGCCTAAAACTACATGGGGGGAACTTTTTAATGATCTCAAGGCAGCTGGGACCACCTTCACCAAGAAAACCATTGGTAATACATTACGCTGTAAAGGCTTAAAATTCTGCAGTGCCCACAAGGTTCCCTTGCTCAAGAAGGCACATGTGCAGGCCCGTCTGAAGTTTGCCAATGAACAACTGGATGATTCTGTGAGTGATTGGGAGAAGGTGCTGTGGTCAGATGAGACAAAAATTGAGGTCTTTGGCATTAACTTAACTCGCCGTGTATGGAGGAAGAGAAATGCTGCCTATGACCCAAAGAACACCGTCCCCACTGTCTAACATGGAGGTGGAAACATTATGTTTTGGGGGTGTTTCTCTGCTAAGGGCACAGGACTACTTCACCGCATCAATGGGAGAATGGATAGAGCCATGTACCTCCTTCCTAATGCCAGGACATTAAAAATGGGTCGTGGTTGGGTCTTCCAGCAAGACAATGACCCAAAACATACAGCCAAGGCAACAAAGGAGTGGCTCAAAAAGAAGCACATTAAGGTCACGGAGTGGCCTAGCCAGTCTCCAGACCCTAATCCCATAGAAAACTTATGGAGGGAGTTAAAGTTGCCAAGCGACAGCCTCAAAATCGTAATGATTTAGAGATGATCTGCAAAGAGGAGTGGACCAAAATTCATCCTGACATGTGCGCAAACCTCATCATCAACTACAAAGGCCGTCTGACTGCTGTGCTTGCCAACAAGGGTTTTGCCACCAAGTATTAAGTCTTGTTTGCCAGAGTGATCAAATACTTATTTCTCACTGCAAAATGCAAATGCGTTTATATAATTTATACAATGTGATTTTCTGGATTTTATTTTGATATTCTATCTCTCAATGCTAAAATTAACCTACCCTTAAAATGAATTACTGCTCATGTCTTTTTCAGTGGGCAAACTTACAAAATCAGCAAGGGATCAAATACTTATTTCCTACACTGTAGATAGATAGATAGATAGATAGATAGATAGATAGATAGATAGATAGATAGATAGATAGATAGACAGTTATATAAATCTATATATCTCTTAGCAATGTCTCAATATTGTAAGTCAATCAACATAAAAATTTTAAGCTCAAATGAGAGAGGCTGGATCTCTTATTTTATCTAGTTTTATATATATGTACCATGACTTCATGAATTATATATATATATATATATACATACATACATATACTATACAGTATATATGCATAAGTTCATTGTGCATTAGGACTAGATATAATGAGATAGCCAGCCTTGCCCATATGAGCTTACAATCTATATATTGATTGATTTATAACATTGAGACATTGCTGATCCCTTATTCATGACTATCCCTAATTCCACATCTCTGGTTACAGAACTGGTTTCTTAAATGCAGAAGAGCCGCACGCTGAAGTCTTCAAACAGTAAGCTCACTTTGTTATATGACAGGATATGACACCCAAGGGGAAACATGAATTCAAGACTGACACAAGATTGAAATGTTTTTCTGCCTCCCTGAACGAGCCTCACACTTTCCTTCATAATCAAATTTTGCTATATGTGCTGCAGTTTTTTTTAACTTTGTTTTTATCATTTGCGGGGAAGAGCAGCACAAATAACATTAGTTCTAGCAAATTAATAGACTGTAAAGGTACTGCCACACTTAGCGATCTGGTTAGCGATCCCAATAACGACGCAAGCTAACAAGATCGTTGGTGTGATCTCTCTTAGGTCGCTAGTAGCTGCCAAACAGGAGATCTCATAAACGACTCATCAGTGGTCAGCGATCTCTTTAACGACTTTGGCGGTCGTTAGGATCTATTAGCATGTACTGAGCGCTTCTGATTCATAGGAATTTCCAGCATCGCTCCTGCTCTCTGCGTCCTGCTAGCCTGCTTTGCAACTTCTGCGATCCTCTCTGTGACGCAAAAGAGAACTTTCAGATATTGCGATCCATTCCGTGACGCAAAACAGTCATATGCGTCACAAACGAGGTCGCTCGTCGTTCGCAAAAGGTGCCAAACACAGCGATTCAGGCTCACCAGCGGGACGCCAACGATGAAAAAACGGTCCAGAACTCTAGTGAACGATCAGCGACATCACAGCAGGGGCCACATCGTTGCTACATGCCACACACAACGAGGTCGCTAACGAGATCGCAAAATAGTGACGTTTTAGTGATCTCGTTTGCGATCTCGTTTAGTGTGGCATACCCTTTAGTGCTATTCAAAGATGGCACAATCTATACTTATTTAAGCTCTGTATGGTAAATTACTCTTAAACTAATTTATAACCATGTGTTTTTCATCTTTAAAGCTAAAAGTTGTCAAATATGTCCATTCTTTCCAAAATAAATCTAAAAAATAGAAATATATTCTCTCTTTTCTTCCACTTGTTGTTTTCCAATATCAAATTACTTTTGGAGTGACCATTCATTCCTTTTTCCAAACCATAGAGACCTAATTGATTTTTCCTTCTTGCATAGCTAGAATGCTGAATTAGCCTCCTAATTTTCATTAACATAACATTGACAGTGGGCATGAAATGACAGCTGGGAAGAGTGCACATAGATTACATAGTGCTAAATGGCTAAAAAGTGCTGGGGCCACAGACATGGGCAGGAAACAGGAGCAAGAAAGGAGGCCATAGATTAAATAACAGTAGATAACCTAACAAGTAAGCAGGTCTTCTTTGCTGTCCAGTGACTTGTAAGTGACATCTACTTCATGGTGTCAGCTAAATTAGACTTGGGATATCCCCTGAAAGATAATATATCAGTACAGAAGGAATTGTTTCTATATATATCTGTGGACAGGACGGTAACATTGCTGTGATTTACAGTAGTATCCTCGGAGTTGTCAACGCTTGTCATCTAAGACACGTCTGTCCATAAAAAAAGTTCTAATTGCCAACCGATTTTATCTAAAAAAAGATTGTGCTTGGAGGTTTGTGGAATAGGGGCTATTCTCTAGAAAACCCACCTACAATGGATGCCTGGTATTAAATCTCAATGGCCGGATAACGATCTGCTATGTATTGAATGGCTGTATGTTTGCTTGGCACCAATTGCCCAAAATTACAAGGTTTCCAACTTTTTACATTGAATTGTGATGTATTGGAAATGTTGTCTTTTATATCATCTTTATCTTTTTTAAGCAAAATCCAAATATCAGTGCCATTAAATAACATTAATATCAATCAACAATGAAAAAAAACAAAGTACCAAAACTTTCTGATCTGGTATGGGATAGACAATGTATTGGCACAAAGCAGCACTAGACAGGGGCAAAGTTAAGGGGAGAGGATGACAGGATTTTGAGAAAATTGGCAGAAAACAAAACATTTGCGTGAGTAAGGAAACTCCTATCTAAAGCTTTGAAACCAACAAGATCCCATTTTGATTTTTTTTTTTTATCTGGTCCTCTTTTTTTTACCACCCACCCATGTAATATTCTGGATTTAAGAGACATAAAAACATTAAGCAGGGCGAAACACACATGGGGGTGGCCTGATGCGGGACTGTTACAGTATGCAGCCATTATCATTTTATACCATAAGGTAATACTTTGTATCATCTATTGAACACATAACTGACTGTAATCTTATTGCAGGGATTATACCTAGTTGTTATCTATACTTATAGGTTACCATGGTTGAGCCAATGGATACCTGGTTATAATAACACCTTTGTTATAATTAGTTGAGCGAATATGTTCAGATTCGGTCGCTGAATCTGAATTTGCTACAGTATATTCATGCCATATTGGTACCCTATTCGTACTAAATGAACTGTTCTGAACATATTTGTTCATTTCTACCCCCATTGACTCCAATGACATTCGGCTGTGTTCAGCGAATATTGCAAAAACAATACTCGGCGCCGACTATAATCGGAACTGAATTTTTAAAAATTCGCTCAACATTCTACCATGTCCCCAGTTGTACATGCACCTGTTCTGAATTTTTAATTAGTCTTTAGTTATTATTCAATAAAATATTTCATAAATAAAGGGAACACTTAAACAACTCAATGTAACTCCAAATCAATTACAGTTCTGTGAAATGAACCTGTCTAGTTATGAAGCAACACTGATTTTTAATAAATTTCTCCTGCTGTTGTGCAAATGGAACAGACAACAGGCAGAAATGATAGTCAATTAGGAAGATAACCCCTATAAAGGAGTGGTTCTGCAGGGGGTGACCACAGGCCATTTCTCTGCTCTCATCCTTTTTGGCTGTTGTTTTGGTCATTTTTGCATTTTGTCCTTGCTTTCACCCCTAGATGTACTGTATAGTAGCATGAGGGGGTGTCTACAACCCACAGAAGTTGCTCAGGTAGTGCAGCTCATCGAGGATGGCACATCAATGCGAACTGTGGCAAGAAGGGTTGCTGTGTCTGTTAGCACAGTGTTTAGATCAAGGAGCAGATACCAGGTGACAGGTCAGTACACCAGGAGACCTAGAGGGGGCCTTAGGAGGGCAACAACCCAGCAGCAGGATTGCTGCCTCCTCCTTTGGGCAAGAAGAAACAGAAGGAGCACAGCCAAAGCCTTGCAAAATTACCTCCAGCAGGCCACTAGCATCCATGTGTCTGCTCAAACTGTCAGAAACAGAGTCCATGAGGGTGATATGAATGCCCAAAGTCCACAAGTGGGTGTTGTGCTTACAGCCCAACACAGTGCAGGGCGATTGGCATTTGCCAGTTCTTGCATGATGAAGGCATTGACTTTCCTGGACATTCCCCAGACCTGAATCCAATTGAGCACATCTGGGACATCATGTCTCATTTCATCCACCAACACAACATTGCAGCACAGACTGTCCAGGAGTTGACTGATGATTTAATCCAGGTCTGGGAGGAGATCCCTTCGGAGAAAATCCGCCTCCTCATCAGGAGCATGCCCAGGCATTGTATTGAGGTCATACAGGCACGTGGAGGCCTCACACACTACTGAGCATCATTTCCTTGTCTTGAGGCATTTCCACTGAAGTTGGATCAGCGTGTAATTTGATATGTCCCTTTGATTTTGAGTATCATTCCAAATCCAGACCTCCACGGGATATTAATTTTGATTTACATTCATAATTTTTTTGTTTTATTGTTCTGAACGCATTTTACTATGTAATGATATAAAGGTTTGCAACTGGAATATTTAATTCAGTGATATCTAGGATGTGGTATTTTAGTGTTTCCTTTATTTTTTTGAGCAGTGTATTCATATTTCAGTTCCACCAGGGTGATATCTTTTCACAGCTGTGGTTTAGTGCTCATTGTAGTCCTGGCGAATCCCCCTTATTCTTACGCTACAAGTACACCCAGTAGAGGTGATCTCATATCCCAGGCGTACACGACTCTCTCGCCTTGCTGCAGAGACAAATTGTCAGGAAATCAGATGGTTGTGCATGACTCTTCGGATGCATGCTATCAAGAAGATTAAGTATGTGGGTTAAGGATGCGATTTCCCAATTCTCCTGGGAAGCAGGATTTAATCAGTCTGAATTCTGAGGCTGTATAAACAAGCTCTTAGCATTTCTACCTTTTAATCTTTTGACCGTAGTGTCTGGGTGTTTTCCCAATATCAGAGATATAATAAGGGTGAATTTCCGTATGGTACAGTGGACCTTGTTAAAAATGTCAGTCCTTACTCATCAAAATGACTGGCCTTGTATTTCCCCAGGTCATTAGAGAGATGAGCAATGGACTAGTTGTCCCTGTCAGAAGCCTGACGTTCAGAGTCTATCACCTGTTCTGAAATGCATATTCTTGGCAAGTTGTGCGCTGCCAGCCCATATATTTTTGTCTACGTATATATCATCCAGCTGCCATATGGATAATCATTCTGTCCTCTATGTTAACCCATTCTCTATTATAGATCTATTGTGTTATTTTGTTAATAATCCTTGTGCAAACCACTCAATTCCTCAATAGTGAAACTTTAAAACTTAAATGAAATATTAATACATTGCACATTAATTTTTTTCAATGCATGTGATTGACTACAATTTCAAATGCTGCTATGTTGCTGACATATTACATTGTAATCTGCCTTCATTAAGTGATTTAATACATTATAAACATTTTCACAACCCTGTTAAGCAGTAAATGGTCCAAACAGTCACACATGATGTGGTTCACATGAGCCTGTGTTAAAGTGTCAATCATTTCTTGATGGAGATGGCTGTGTTTTCCTGTATCTGTCACACTGGGGACACAAGCTGTGTGTGCTTTGTAATTAATCCATTTACGCTTAATTACAGCAGTTTGGCTGTTGACTATGGTTGCTAAAGTTGGACATTCTTCCTTATTTAACTATGACTGTATCTTTCTTTTAAATATAATTCATCATATTGTATTTTTCTCTTATTTTCTGCTTTTAGGCACATTTAGGACAATCCAGCTATCCTGCCAACAGAACTGTGAATCCATATGTCTTTATGTAACAAAGTGACTCTTCCTGTTTGGGCACCATTTTTTGGGAGAATGAATCATCGTGGATTACAATGTGAGTAGTTGGTACCAAAAGTAATTTACATATTTGTCTGGGGTACATGCTAGTAGGAGTTTATATATACTGTACATTATTATATGTGTATATATATATATGTGTGTATATATTTTTATATATATATACATACAGTACAGACCAAAATTTGGACACACCTTCTCATTCAATGATTTTTCTGTATTTTCATGACTATGAAAATTGTAGAATCACACTGAAGGCATCAAAACTATGAATTAACACATGTGGAATTATACATTACACTTTTCAAAAAAGTGTGAAACAACTGATAATATGTCTTATATTCTAGGTTCTTCAAAGTAGCCACCTTTTGCTTTGATTACTGCTTTGCACGCAGAAAAGATGAACAGATGGACTCTACATGCCTGGTTCCCACCGTGAAGCATGGAGGAGGAGGTGTGATGGTGTGGGGGTGCTTTGCTGGTGACACTGTTGGGGATTTATTCAAAATTGAAGGCATAGTGAACCAGCATGGCTACCACAGCATCTTGCAGCGGCATGCTATTCCATCCGGTTTGCGTTTAGTTGGACCATCATTTATTTTTCAACAGGACAATGACCCCAAACACACCTCCAGGCTGTGTAAGGGCTATTTGACCAAGAAGGAGAGTGTTGGGGTGCTACGCCAGATGACCTGGCCTCCACAGTCACCAGACCTGAACCCAATCGAGATGGTTTGGGGTGAGCTGGACCGCTCACCGCTTAAATTTTGAATAAATCCCCAACAGTGTCACCAGCAAAGCACCCCCACACCATCACACCACCTCCTCCATGCTTCACGGTGGGAACTAGGCTTGTAGAGTCCATCCGTTCACCTTTTCTGCGTGCAAAGCATTAATCAAAGCAAAAGGTGGCTACTTTGAAGAACCTAGAATATAAGACATATTTTCAGTTGTTTCACACTTTTTTGTAAAGTGTAATGTATAATTCCACATGTGTTAATTCATAGTTTTGATGCCTTCAGTGTGATTCTACAATTTTCATAGTCATGAAAATACAGAAAAATCTTTGAATGAGAAGGTGTGTCCAAACTTTTGGTCTGTACTGTATATATAATAAAAATGATGAAGACAGAACTCCATTTTAGAAATAATATGGCAGATTAATAGCTATAGTGCAGCGGGGTTGGTGCAGTGCGATAGATAGGCAGGGACCATCGAAAGTTCAACATAAACTGTGTCTTTATTTTCACTCACATACAGGAGTGATATCCGAATTGCAGCCAGGTTTCCACAGACATAGTCCGTGTTCAGAACCTGTTGCTATGGACAATGGCACCTCCGTGTCTCTTGGGTGCGTCAGCCGCCTTGAGTTCCCTGGCTCTGTGTTAGCTCCACACAGACCTGGGTTGCAGACAGCCTCCTGCTCTGCAGCTTGCAAACTCCAAAACTGACACACCCAAGACAAAACTGACAGACTTTAAATGGAATCATGGCCATAGAGCCACTTCCAAAACCCAATGTCGATAGAGGGATTCGTCCCACTACCAAACCTGCAAATCCCTCTAAAAATAAAAGCCCTTGACAGGTTTTCCTAAAAATCTGACTGGGTCAGCTGCTAGGACCCAATCCACTCTTTCTTTTATTTTGCCTTGCGATTCCCAGGCATTCTGCTGTGAACACAAGGCGTTCCAGTGGGTTTAATAATACTCTGTCCGTATCCTGGTTGACAGATATTGACCCTCGCATATGATCCCCCTCACTGCCTCACAGATACCCCCCTCTGTTCAAACTTGTAGGGTTGAACACTTGTCACCATACAGGGTGCCCGTGACAGAGCTTCCGCATTTCCTTGCGCCTACCCTGCACGATGTTCCATAGTGAAATTAAAGTTTTGCAGTGACAGGAACCATCCGGTGACTCGAGCATTCGTCCCCTTGGACCAAGGGTGAATGATCTGTCACCAAGTGAAACGGTCGACCAAGCAAATAATTGCAAGCAAATAATTGCGTAGGGACTCCAAGGCCCACTTCAAAGCTAGGCATTCCTTCTCCACTACGCTATAATTTTTTTTCGGCCAGGATGAGTTTCCTGCTCAGGTAGGTGACCGAATGCTCCTCTCCATTCACCTCCTGCGACAGAACAGTTCCTAGACCTATGTTAGATGCATCCGTATGCAAGACAAAGACTTTCTTGAAGTTGGCGCTAATGAGGACTGGCTGTCCGCACAGCGCCAGCTTCATAGACTCGTACACTTCCTCCGCCTGAGGGTTCCACCAGACCATGACCGACTTCTTTCCCTTTAATAGATCGTTATGAGTGTTGTTCTCCCCGAGAAGTTAGATATGAACCTTCAGTAGTACCCAATGATGCCGAAGAGCGCTCTTACCTGTTTGGTGGTAACAGGCCAGGGCAAGTTCTGTATTTCCTCAATTTTATTTAATTGGAGTTTGATAACCCCATGGCCGATCACATAGCCTAAGTACCGGGCTTCCTCAAGTCTTATCGCACATTTTTTTGGATTCGCCGTCAAGCCCGCGGCTCTGAGAGAATTTACTACTGCTTGTACCCGGGACAAGTGGGAATGTCAGTTAGTACTAAAAATGATGATATCATCTAAGTACACTGAGGTATACTTCCTATGGGGTTCTAACACCATGTCCATTAGCCTCTGTAATGTGGCTGGTGCTACATGTAGTCAAAAAGGCAAAATGACATAGTGGTACAGACCCTCCGATGTTATGAAGGTGGTCTTTTCCTTCGCTGACTCTGTAAGAGGCACCTGCCAGTAACTCTTGGTCAGATCGAGCATGATAAAGTACTGGGCTTGCCCCAGTCACTAAATCAGCTCGTCCACCCGGGGCATAGGATAAAGGTCAAATTTCAACACCTCATTCAACTTATGGAAATCATTACAGAACTGTAATGACCCGTCCGGCTTCGGTATCAGCACAATGGGGCTAGCCCACTCACTCCAGGATTCCTCAATTACTCCTAGCTGGAGCATTTGTTTAACCTCACTTGTGATGGCTTGTCTCCAGGCCTTGGGCACACGGAACGGTTTCATCCGCACCCTTACGTGAGGCTCAGTGACAATGTCATGCTGGATTACAGAGGTATGGCCAGGTAGTTCTGAGAATACATCCGTATTCTCTTGTACTAATATCCGCACCTCTCGACGCTGCTGTTTAGACAGAGTGTCACCTATTTTAACCTCTCTCTCAGCCTCTGACCAGCTCAATATCGGAAGGTCCCCAGATGATAAGTCTGGAGTCGCATCCGCTCCCTGTTCTTCCACGCTTTTGACAGATTAATATGGTACAACTGTTCGGATTTCCTTTTCCCGGACTGGTATATTCGGTAATTCACCTCCCCAACCTTTTTGCGAACTTCACATGGCCCTTGCCACTTGACCATAAGTTTACTTTTGGCAGTGGGTACTAAAACTAAAAATCTTAAAGGAGCGTACCGTGGCTTTCTGTTATATGCACGGCGCTGCGTTGCCTGAGCATTCACTAAATGCTCCTTTACTATAGGCATGACCACTACGATCTGGTCCTGCATATTTGCCACGTGCTCAATTACACTCTTATGCGGCATAGGTTCCTGCTCCGACGTCTCTTTGGCTGCGTCCAGCAGACCCCGAGGATGCCTGCCATACAGTAGCTCAAAGGGTGAAAATCCCATGGACGCAAGTGGTACCTCGCCGATGGAGAATATTAAGTTGGGCAGTAGCATGTCCCAATCCCTTCCATCCTTGGAAACCACCCTTTTTAACATGGACTTGAGGGTTTTGTTGAAGCGCTCAACTAATCCGTCGGACTGGGGGTGCACAGTTCCTTTGTCACCTTGGACATAAAAGGAGTCCCCTGATCAGTAAAGTTCTCCTTAGGTAGCCCAAGGCAACAGAACATGGCAAACAACTCCCGGTAATCGTCCCAACTGAGGTCAAAGTAGGCTTTCTGGCCCTCTCCCATCAGGAAGGGGGCCACCACTTTCACCCACTGGGAAAACGGCAAGCTCTCCCGCTCTGCTGTGTGCTCAAACACAGTGAGGAAGGCTTCCATATCGTCCTCAGGACTCATCTTCCTCAGCGCTGACTGGACTTTGCAGCGGGACTCAGAAAGGATCTGGGTCGCTGGTGAGGGCACCTTTTTCAGGGCCGCAATCTGTTGCAGGATCAAATTGTTGGTCTGCTGCTGCTGGTACAACTCCTGCTGTTGCCGTTGACTAAGGACCAATTGCTTAAACAGCTCCTCCATTTGGTCAGTCGGTTTGGGCTGCAGTGTTGCTGGCCTAATAACTGGCATGCAGCTGGCTGTGGGTATGCCTCAGTTCACACTGCACACATTCCCCACTATACGTAGTGCAACAGGGTTGGTGCATTACGATAGATAGGCAGAGACCACAGAAAGTTCAACATAAACAGTGTCTTTATTTTCAGACTCGAATACAGGAGTGATATCCTCCGGATCGCAGTCGGGTTTCCACAAATATAGTCCATGTTCAGAACCCATTGCCGTGGACAACGGCACCGCCGTGTCTCTTGGGTGTATCAGCCGCCTTGAGTTCCCTAGCTCTGTGTTAGCTCCACACAACTTGCAAACTCCAAAACTGACACACCCAAGAAAAAAATTGACAGACTTTAAATGAAATCGTGGCCATAGAGCCACTTCCAAAACCTGGTGTGGAGAGAGGGATTCGCCCCACTACCAAACCTGCAAATCCCTCTAAAAATAAAAGCCCTTGACAGGTTTTCCTAAAAATCTGACTGGGTCAACTACTAGGACCCAATCCACTCTTTCTTTTTTTTTGCCTTGCAATTCACAGACGTTCTGCTGTGAACACAAGGCGCTCCAGCGGGTTTACTAATTCTATTTTCTAATTTATTTCATTATGTGCGGTCTTACTTATTCTGTCTGGACTAGGCATGTATATATATTGTTTGGGGTTTTTGAAATGTATTATGATATCTGATTATGATTGATGTTATTTATTATGCCTGCATTATGGGTGTTCCTTTCCCCTTCTGATATTTGTGGTGTTACATCTCTGTTTATGAATTTATGGTTTAATAAGACTCCGTCTGTATCCTGGGGGACACATATTGACCCTAGCATATGATCCCCCCACTGCCTCACATAGCCCATATGGGCTTGGTAGAGGCCCATATGGGCTATTAAACCATCTTTTTTTTTTCTAAAAGGGAGTGCTGTCTTCATCATTTTTATACTATATTGTGGATTGGCCTATGCCTGGAAAGTCTGCCAACCATTTTTCACCTACTGCTTGCTAGTGTTGCTTTTCATTTTTTCTTCTATCTATCTATCTATCTATCTATCTATCTATCTATCTATCTATCTATCTATCTATCTATCTATCCATATTATATGTTTTTTTTATACATTCAGAATAAAACTCATTTTTGTTATACGTACCCAGAAATGACAAGTATTTGAGGAACCAACACACATACACTATCCTATACATGCCAATATTAACAATAAACCTCTAAAAATGCAAACTGCCATTTGATTATTTCTTTGATTATTTCATTTTGGAAAAATATTTTGGCCAAATACACAATTAGACATCCATGGTTTGTGTCATGTCTGATTAACCTTATTACCCACAAAATGTACCATGTTCAGTAATCCCATTTCGCAGATTGTATTGTCATTTAAAATGTCTGTCAAGTTGAAGACCTACTGCTAATGTGGGCACAGCTGCCTCCCACAGAGATATGGAGCCCTAAGATGGTGTCTATTGCTTGACAGAACAGTCAAATATTTGCAGCCTGAATTTTGTTTTGCCCATTGGATAGAGATAGGAGTTGATGGGTTATATCAAGATCTTCTGTCCCACATACTGGTGATTCACCGAGACTCTCCTTATATAGCTTTTAGGAGAACCTGGAACAAAAGACCAGTTTAGGACGCTGTTGAATAGATTAACAAGATTTCCATAATTAGGGGCCGCTTGGAACAATGGAATTCACCCCTCCCCATCTTCTAGCGCTCCTTTGTCTTCAGCAGAGGATAATGGAGGAGCAGCCAGGGTGGGAATCCAAGATGCCATTTGGTCACTGAGCAGGCATTTTCTCACACTGCCAGCTCCGTGCATTCAAACATCTGGCCTATTCCAAAACTCATTCACTTTTCTTTTCATCTTGGGTCTTGCAGCTCTTCATCCACCTGTCAGGCTGCTGTTCTGTTGCATTTCATTTTTCCTTTTTGCTTATATGCATGAAATACTGTTAATGGCTGTAAACACAGCAGCTAAACAATCACCATCGATCCAAAGTAGACATTGCTAAGCTTGTCATGGCCTACGCCAAAAACATGTCTTGTCCCTTTTGTTGCACTATACGCTGCAATTTAATATGTTTCTCTAGCTTAGCTCTTGCCTCACTCAACACACATTATCATCATTATATCTCCTAATGACTGCAAAAAGTGTAAGCTGCGAGGATATTAGTGATCAATAAATGATTAGAAAGTGCATTTGTTGCTGTGTTACGATATATGCACATGGCATCTTATTCAGGCAGATTCCACTAAAGAAATGTAAAGAATTAAAATATGTACTGCAATGTCAAAACAACATTGCTGTGCAAGTTTTCCATCTTTTGTAACTTCTTTTAACCGCTTCAGGCTTCAAAAACCATGAAGTGGGTCAAAAAGTTACCTGTACATGACTTTTTGGATATGGGACGGACCCCACTCCATCTTAAAACCACCATAACTATAGTAAACCTAGGCACTAGAATAAATACACAGACCACATTATTTTGGTTGTCAAAATGGCCACAGCTTTATTTAAATCACAGGATAAAAACAATCACAGTAGGAGTCAGGTGAAGTACATTGGGATTCACAAGTACTGTGATATCCCCAGCTGTCTGACATACAGCACCAGAACAGACAGCCATAAAGTGGCGGCACGAACTGGCTTGCCATTCAAGCAGAGCCAGTAAACTTTCAGGGCACCAATGACCCTATTATCCTCACTCCTGTGTTTAACCACTGTGCCCGCCCCTGATTGACGTTTCCATTACAACATCCTGAGACTGGCCACCAAAGCCGAGATTGTTCACCACCATGAGGTTTTACATCCACTATTAGTTAAAATGAGTCTACCTTAACTTGTCTACAATTTCCACCTGACTCCTAAACCGCCACCAGCGAGGCCATTTGACACCTTAAATGGACTCGACCCCCATCACCCATGCCTAATAAAGCCATCAACCAGTTCTACATGCCATGGAAAAACTGTGCATACAAGTAACAAAATTTCAGGGCTACAACAGATTAATTTTATCAAGCAACTCTACCAAATTCTGATCGATAATATAGTAACGAAAGCAAAATAACAGTCACCAAACATTCTGCAATGAGAATCCGACAATGGGGAATGTGGAAAGTAAACCATAATAAAGGTGGTACCCACAGCCTAAATACCTGTATAATGACATCTATCATGCTTCAAAAAACTATTATACTGCATGTATTGTAGCCAGCTCTAATAATTCACGAATTCCAAGATTTTAGTTCTAGAAACCACCATTATGTACAGTAGCTGTGCTGTGCAGTAATAATTTCTTAAACCCACTTACTATTACTAACTGAAAAGAGATAAGTAAATATAAAGAGAAAGATATTATAAATAGGGAGTAATTAAAAGCTATACACAATATAACATCAACATTATAACCAACCATTAAGTAAATTTCATAATATTTGTCCGTAGCAATTTAAATAAACCTATAGCAGAAAAAGTCTACAAAAGCATTATTAATAACCCTGCCATGCCTTTGTTAATTGTTTTTCACGCACTTGATAACATTTACCATTAACCGCTCCAACTGGGTCAAAGGCATCCCTTCGGTTTAATGCCCTTGATTACTTTACCCTTAGCCGCTCCCACTAGCTGAAGGGCATCGGGAATAGGCTTATTGCCCTTTGTGATAATGCACATGATTTACCCTTAGCCGCTCCCACTGGCTCAATGACATCGGGAATAGGTATATTGCCCTTTGTGTTAATGCACTTGATTACTTTAGCCTTAGTTGGTCCCACTGACTCAAGGGCACCCAGATTAGGTACATTCCTCTTCATTTTAATGCACTAAATTACTGCATTGTCCAGACGACAACCTTGAAAGAAACAGGAGTTGGTCAATATACTGTAAACAGTCAAAATCCGTGCCTCAGCATTCTCAAGTCACATGAAAAAAAAGAGAGGGTCCTTGCAGCTACAGATTGTATTGAAAAGCATGCCTACCTTGTTTTCTTCTCCCCTTCAGCCGCTGTTCCTGGCTCAGAGGAGCCAATTTATTCTGAAGGCATGCAAAATATGATTGCCATGACCCCAGGGACTTTACCCTAACAGGGTCTTACAAGATATAAATGCTTCTGGAAACCAGGGGCCCATACCGTGATGGTCACCTCCTCACACCAGGGGGCCATACCCGAGATGGTTACCCCTCCACCCAAAGGGGTCATACCTGAGATGGTTACCCCTCCACCCAAAGGGGCCATACCTGAGATGGTTACCCCTCCAAACCAGGGGGTCATACTGTGATGAACACCGCCAAAACAGGGTTCCATCCCTGAGATAGTTACCCCTACTGAACAAATTATGAGTAACTTCAAGGACCCACTAAAACGGAAAAACAAGTAACTGCTTTTTTTTTCTTTATATTCACACCTTTATTAAAACAAACATACAATAAAACATCAAAGCATAAAAATCATAAATAACATTAACACGCTGGGAGGAGTCCTTGAAGCTCCCAAAATCTGGTGATTACCAAACATAAAGTGAACATACAATGTACCAACAATTACTCCCTGCCATTACCTCACTGGCTCGGGAGCACCATAACCACAAAGGTTCCAATGTTCACTTGAACTTCCTGGGGATCTGACAAACCCTTGCCGAAACTCCCCTCCACATTTAACCAGATCCAGAACCATATTAAATTCCAAAAGGAGGAATCCATATCCCAATGGATCCCCCAGACCAATTTTTAACCAACTTCAATGACCCCCCCAACCACACAAGATGTGGGATAAGTGAGGATGACAGCACCATGCAGGTTTACAACCAAGGTATAAAACAGATTGATTATGTAAAATATCCAATCATAATGTCAGATATAGACAGTGATGGGCAATGCTGTGTTATATGCTGTATCAATAAATGAGAAGAAGCCGCCTGCTCCTCTAGAGCAGTTACAGACAGGCTCTCTTATCACCAGCTGCACATAAATCGTAAGAAATATAATATGTAGATCTAGTGTAAGCTGCCTGCAGCCATAGGTGTATCGGCAGAAAACTGCAAGGTCTGTACCCCAGTCAGTCACTCTACCTACAAACAATATACGAGAGACAGGGCTGAAAAATGAGCCCATGATGTGTTCTCCAGAGCAAGGTGCAGCATCACACTAGGAGTGCCCACTCACTGCCCGCCATATGCTGAATTATTAGTGCCCACTCACTGCCCGCCATATGCTGCGTTATTAGTGCCCCACTCACCGCCCCGCCATGTGCTGAGCTACTCCCTGAACATTTATTTTACATATGATAAAACATATATGCTAAGGCTCCAGGTATTCCACTCAGGTCTGTGCTATCCACCATCTTAGGTCTTATAAAATAAGCACTTTGGTGGGTATTCACCGATCCTGCAAACATATAAGGGGGACAATATACAGAAACAGAATGAATATATTAGGCAGGACAGCATGTAGCATAACAGGACTAAAGGCTGCCATAGCTACAGAAATAAAGCACTGAGCTGGAAGTCATATACAGATTATATTGTACTGCCAGGAAAATAAACTGGAGACACAGGATCTTTATACACAACATGATTTGTATATAGCAGAGTGAGGAGTGATACTTGTACCACAGGTCTGTATACATGATAAGTATACTGCACAGGGATGAAGCCTTTACACAGATACCGCATATATAGTGAGAGTAACCTGGTTACACTGGATCTGTACACGCATTATCATCAGCATGTAGCAGAGATGATGTCACATAAAGGCCACCAGACTCCATATATGAGAAGGTGGGATAATCAGCACACAGCAGGGTGTACACTGCACTGACATAAAGTTCGGCCTCTCATCATCATACATATACCATCCCGACTGCTCCTCTCACCAGCGTCTATTACTTGTGACTGCCAAGCTCAACCATAGTAATGGCAGACACTCTATGTGTCCATGCCGTATGTGTAGACGGGAAGGAATTTTTTTCCCCAATGTGAAGCTTACTGTTTGCCACTTGGGTTTTTTTTTTTTTGTCTTCCTCTGGATCAACATGTTAGGGCAGGTTAGGATAGGATATGGGTTGAACTAGATGGACTTAAAGTCTTCCTTCAACCTTAATAACTATGTTACTATGTTACTATGCTCTGTCCTATCATACATATCCCAATGAATACTCTGTATAATACAGCAGCAATGTGATATTCAGCCATGTCTGCAGGGAGGTCACACAGAAGCTGCCTCTGCAGTGTGAGGTAAGTTGTAGCAGGCATATGAAGGAGCACGGCAGCTACATGAAATTCTGAGGTAATACTGATCACCTATATGATGTAGGAGCTGATACTACATTAGTACACGATGTCTGAGGTGAATATGAAGTAGTATATCAACCATGTCTGCAGGGAGGTCACACAGAAGCTGCCTCTGCAGTAAGTGAGGTAAAATGTAGCACCAGTCAGGCCTTTATGGCAGAGTGGCCCAACAGAAGCCTCTCCTCAGTGCCAGACATAGGAAAGCCCCCATAGAGTTTGCTAAAAAACACATGAAGTACTCCCAGACTATGAGAAATAAAATTCTCTGGTCTGATGAGACGAAGATAGAACTTTTTAGTGATAATTGTAAGAGGTATGTATATAGAAAACCAGGCACTACTCATCACCTGCCCAATATAATCCCAACAGTAAAACATGGTAGTGGAAGCATCATTGTAAGGATTCCGGATGTTCCTTGGAGCCTGTTTTGCCCTTGTCCAAGATGGAGTCTGGTACTTCGCCCTGTCCTGGAACTTCCTGTATGTCCTGCTATTTAGGTCCGGGTCAGAAGATACTCCTTGCCTGAGTATTTTGTTGCTGTCTGCTTCAAAGCTACCTCCTGGCTTGCCTCTGAAGTTTCTGCTGCTCGTTACTCAGTGCTCTGCCTCACCACTTCCAGTTGCCTTCAGTCTTCTAAGCTGCTTCTGGATCTTGGTTGGGGTTACATACTGTCCTGACTTCTGAGAATGTCTCTGTTGCGGGCTTCTTTGCAGGACTTGAGTGGGACTTCTCAGCCCAAAAGGTACATATAAGGACCTTCTCCCTGTTATGCTCCAACCATGTATTTCTGGACTTCAATAAAAGGTGCCATCTCCTCTATCTGCATAGTTCTGGACTTCCATGTATAAGTGCCAGTCACACTCTTGCTTCATCCTACTGCTGGACTTCCACGTATAAGTGCTGGTCACACTCTTGCTGCATACTGCTGCTGGACTTCCACATATAAGTGCGGGTCGCAAACTTGCTGTATACTACTGCTGGACTTCCATGTATAAGTGCCAGTTGCATTCTTGCTCCATATTACTGCTGGACTTGTTTGTTTTAGCAGTCGCGCCCCACTACGAAGTTTGCTGGACATTTCTGTTTTGTGCTGTCACTTCGTTACAATTGCAGGAAAGACTCTGTTAATGTTCTACTCGTTTTATCCCATGCAATCAGATTCCATAGTACCCACAAAATTGTTACAATCATGCTATGGGGGTGTTTTTCAGCTGAAGGGACAGGACGACTGGTTGCAATTGAAGGAAACATGAATGTGGCCAAGTACAGAGATATCCTGGATGAAAACCTCTTCCAGAGTGCTCTGGACGTCAGACTTGGCCGAAGGTTCACCTTCCAACAAGACAATGACCATAAGCACACAGCTAAAATAACAAAGGAATGGCTTCAGTACAACTCTGTGACCATTCTTGACTGGCCCAGCCAGGGCCCTGACCTAAGCCCAATTGAGCATCTCTGAGAGACCTGAAAATGGCTGTTCACCAACGTTCACAATCCAACCTGATGGAACTGGAGAGGATCTGCAAGGAAGAATAGCAAAGGATCCCCAAATCCAGATGTGAAAAACTTGTTGCATCATTCCCAAGTAGACTCATGGCTGTACTAGCTTAAAAGGGTGCTTC
Source organism: Oophaga pumilio (assembly GCA_009801035.1). Taxonomy (NCBI): domain Eukaryota; kingdom Metazoa; phylum Chordata; class Amphibia; order Anura; family Dendrobatidae; genus Oophaga; species Oophaga pumilio. Next base: position 43,466 of record VIAB01002876.1, on the reverse strand, counting down.
TACTCAATACTGAGCAAAGGGTCTGAATACTTATGACCATGTGATATTTCAGTTTTTCTTTTTTAATAAATTTGCAAAAATTTCTACATTTCTGTTTTTTTTAGTAAGATCGGGTGCAGAGTGTACATTAATGAGAAAAAATGAACTTTTTCGAGTTTACCAAATGGCTGCAATGAAACAAAGAGTGAAAAATTTAAAGAGGTTTGACTACTTTCCGTACCCAATGTAGGTCTATGTGCCACAATACAGAGTCCTCGTAAAAGGAATCTGAGCCTTGGAGGAACTTCATGCCGTGTGGAGTTATAGTCATAACATTTATGAGCTCATGGCACTTATAGTTGAAACCAGCAGTTTACATACACTATATAAAAAGACATATGCGTGTTTTTCTCAATATCTTACATGAAATCAGAATAAACCTTTCCCGTTTTAGGTCAATTAGGATTAACATTACTATTAATATTTGCCAAATGCCAGAATAATGAGAGAGAGAGAATGTTTTAAGGCATTTTTATTACTTACTGTAAAGTCAAAAGTTTACATACATTTCATTAGTATTTGGTTCTGAGTTGCCCGCCAGGGCCATGGGGTACTCGGAATCGAGCCTCTTGACTTCTATGGGGGATATCACGGCAGCTACGACCCGGTCCGTGGCCCTGGGCACTCACCAAAAAGGGGATATATTTACAAGGGATAAAGTTTATGGAATGATTCGTGACGCCACCTGTAGTTTCTGGTCAGGGCGACCAGCGCTGCTGTGCAGGTCCTCTGGAAGGGACGGTGTTGTGCAGCTAGTTGGTAAACCTCCTACAGGTGAGGCTGTGTCCTTCCAGGGCAGGTAGATGTTATATATTTGAGGAATGGTGCTAAGGAAAGTAGCAGAGAGAGATGTGTGTTGCTGCAATAATTCCAGGAGACAGTCCAAGTGCAGTTTCAGAGTTTTACTCACAGTTCTTGTGTGCACAGTACAGATGCCCACTTGGCACAGTGTTCTCCAGGTGAGGGGCTCAGCAACCCCCAGGTATATTGGTCACACTTGCCCAGGACTCCCGTTCTGTGTGTGTCCTTTCCTGGCCTACTCTCTCTGTGCTATTCCACTCCTCTCTTCCTAGCACCTCACCACGCAGTCTCTCAGTCCAGAAGCTGCGGACCCTGTTGGGTAACAGATTAAGTCTGTGCGTCCTTGGCCCTATATAGTTTCCTTCCTGGAGGTAGTGCTGGTGGTTGGTAGCAATGACCCGTAAAGTGATCACCACCGCCGGCTTACTAGCGGGGCCTGTAGGTTTCCCACTAGTCTAGGGGCCGGTCCCTGTTGGCCTGGTCCGTATGGGGACACGGATGGAAATATGCGCTCTCCGTGCCCTGGACCCTTTCTCATGCACTCCAGAAGCTCCTCAGTCTTCTTCCTTCTCTTAGAGGACGAGCTCCTAAAGGCTAGCTCTCCTCCGCACCTTCACTCCCAAGAGTGCTGCTTGCTTAACTTCTCTTCTCCTCTTACTGCTGCCTAATCTCCACCCACCCATACACCCCTTGCTAACCAGCCTGGTATGAGACCATCCTCCCGTAGGGTCCGTCCATATGACCAGCTGATATGTTGTGTGTTGGATGCGGTGTTGGAGTCCTAGGGGTGCTCCCTCCTTTCCTGGAAGTGGGGTGTCACACCTCTGGATGAGGTGCAACGCCTCTGTGGCGACTGAACCCTCAAGGGTGCCACATTTCCATTGCTCTTAAACTGAATGACTTGGGTCAAATGTTTGGGATATCCTTCCACAAGCTTCTCACAATAGTTGGTCAGAATTTGGGCCCATTCCTCCTGACAAAACTGGTGTTACTGATCCAGATTTGTAGGTTGTCTTGCTCGCACCTGCCTTTTCAGCTTTGCCCATGCATTTTCAATAGGATTGAGATCAGGGCTTTGTGATGGCCACTCCAAAACATTGACTTTGTTATCCTTAAGCCACTTTGTTACCTTTCTGGCAGTATGCTCCGCATCATTGTCAATTTGGAAGACCCATTTCCACCCAAGCTTTAACATCCTGGCTGATGTCTTGAGATGTTGCTTCAGTATTGACACATAATCTTCTTTTCTTATGATGCCATCTATTTTGTGAAGTGCACCAGTCCCTCCTGCAACAAAACAACCCCACAACAGGCTGCTGCCACCCCTGTGTTTCACGGTTGACATGGTGTTCTTAGTCTTCCAAGCTTCTCCCTTTTTCCTCCAAATGAAACGATGGTCATTATGCCCTAAAAGTTAAATTTTAGTTTTATCAAACCACAGGACATGTCATAAAAAATAAGGTATTTGTTTCTGTGTGCATTTGCAAACATTAATCTGTTTTTTTATGTTTCTTATGTTTCTTTTGGCTTCTTCCTGGCAGAGTGGCCTTTCAGCCCATGTTGCTACAGTACTCCTTTCACTGTGGTTATTGACACAATCTTACCAGCTTCCAACATTATCTTCACAAGGTCTTTTGCTTTTGTCCTTGGGTTGATATGCACATGTTGGACCAAAGCACGTTCATCTCTGGGACACAGAACCCGTCCCCTTACAGAGTGGTATGATGGCTGGACATTCCCGTCTTGTTTGTACTTGCATATAATTGTTTGTACAGATGAACAAGGCACCTTCAGGTATCTTGAAATTGTACCCAAGGATGAACCTGACTTGTGCAAGTCCACAATTCTCTTCCTGATATCTTGGCTGATTTCTTGAGACTTTCCCATGGTGCTACACTAAGGCTGCTTTCACACTTCAGGCTTTTTGAATCAGGCGCGATCCGGCGTGTTTTTTAAAAAACGGATCATGTACCGGATGCGTTTTTTTAGCATTCACTTACATTAGCGCCGGATCGCGCCTGATGTCACTGCGTTGCATCCGTTTTTGGCCGGATCCGTCGGAAATGTACATTCCGGCGGCCGGACAAGACGCTTGCTGCAACGTTTTCTTTTTTTCCGGAGCCGCCTGACAGTGCCTGAATCGGCACTTCAGGCGGCCTGAAACAATGTAAACCTATGGCGCCGGACCAGTGTTTTGACAAATCCGTCAGAAAACTGATCCGGAGTCCAAGGTCTCTCTCTCTCTCTCTCTCTCTCTCTCTGTCTCTCTCTCTCTCTCTACATTCAAGCCTGCATTTTCAACATGGAAATTTTATATTTCCGGGTTGAAAAGGTCAGGACGGATCAGGCAAAAAACCTGATCAGTTGCATCAGTTTTTTTAAATCAGCGTCGGATCCGTCCTATCAGGCATAGGACGGATTATGCCTGATTCAAAAAAACTGATGTGTGAAAGTAGCCTAAGAAGCAGTGTGCTTCAGGTGTGCATTAAAATACATCCACAGGTGTGTCTAATTAACTCAGATGTTGGCAAAAAGATTCCAAACACACAACATCATCATATCGGCAGTCCAGAATTGTTTAAAGGTATAGTAATCTTAGTGTATGTAAACTTTTGATTTTGCAGCAAGTTAAAAAAAAATGCCATAAAACATTCTCTCGCTCTTATTATTCTGGCATTTGGCAAATATTAATAATTATGGTAATCCTAATTGACCTAAACGGGAAAAGTTTATTCTGATTTCATGTCAGATATAATGTATGTAAACTTCTGGTTTCAACTGTATGTAATAGGATAGCCCAAGAAAAATATTTCATGGAAGTGATGAAGCCTATGTGCTGTAATAAACTTGTCATGGTAGTACAAGAATATACAGATATAAACGATTGCTACATGTTGAGATGCTGAACATATTTCAGAGGAGGAAGATGAGAAATGCTCTTAAAAGGTTCAATGGCATGCAAGAGGTAAAATCCGAGGTTGCTCCTCACATGATCTCAATCTCTATTAAGAGGAGAAGTCTAAGACACATGGTTGTCTGTTGTAAGTAAAGTCTTTTGTTCAGTTAAATTACTTTACTTTTCCTCATTCACTTCTACATGGAAAGATTGCACCAATTTTCTCGAGTACAATAAATGGAAACTCTTGGGCTATGGAGCCTTGATTCTGCTTTCCACTCTTGTTGAAAGCTCCTTTCATCTTGAACTGTTATGTAGCTTTATGTTTTAAAAAAATGTCTTTTAGTATAAAATTAAAGCCAAACAAAAAGATTAAAGGTGGTTGACTTGGATAAGGAATGGATGTTATCAACAGCCTCATGTTGAGTTGTCTTCAAAAATTCTCACATAGCATTGTTAGATCAATTAGGGCAAACAAGAAACATACTCAAAGGCCTCATAACATTTAATAACTGAATGTCTATATTACTAGCATGACTTTGATAACCGTATTAAAAAGGAGTATTGAAAGAGGGGTAGTTTTAGTGTATTATTTTTTTCACACTGTTGATCGGTTAAATAACTTTTTCTACTAGATTATAAAAGTAATTTACTGTATTTTTCGGACTATAAGATGCACCGGACCATAAGACACACCTAGGTTTTAGAGGAGGAAATTAGAAAAAAAAATTGAAGCAAAACATGTGGTCAATTCTGTACTAATGTACCTATCCTGGTTTTTATGGTCCACTCATCCCCATCCTGGTATGCATGGCCCTCTCATCCCTATCCTTGCATACATGGCCCCCTCATCCCTACCCTGGTATGCATGGCACCCTCATCCCTATCCTGGTATGCATGGCCTCCTCATCCCCATCCTTGTATGCATGGCCTCCTTATCCCCATCCTTGTAGGCATGACCACCTCATCCCCATCCTTGTATGCATGGCCACCTCATCCCCATCCTGGTATTCATGGCCCCCTCATCCCTATCCTGGTATGTTTGGCACCCTTATTCGTAGCCTGGTAGGCATGGCTCTCCCATCTATATCTCTATGTAGGACCCCCATCTCCATCCTGATATGCATGGCCCCATCTTTATCCTGGTATGATTGTCCACTATCCCCATCCTGGTATGATTTGCCCTATCCCCATCCAGACATGCATGGCCCCTTCATCCCCATCCTGGTATGCATGGCCTCCATCTCCATCCTGGTATGATTGGCCCCCATCCACATCCTAGTATGCATGGCTCCAATCAGAAAACATTAAAAAAAGCATAAACCATTATACTTAACTTCCTGCGCTCCTTCGCTGTGTTTTGTTCCAATGCCAGCAGCTGATTTATGCTTGTAAGTAGTGCATGGCATGGACGTCATGCACTGCTTACAAGCCAAGGACAGCTTCCAGAATACTCACTGCTCCCCACGCTGGGACTATGGGCATGGAGAGCAGTGACTATTAATTGCTCTTTAATAGCCACAGCTTCCGGACGTTCACGTGTGCCCTCTACTAAAGGAAGTGAACATTCACTGCATTCCATGCCTATGGAAGTGGAAAGCAGTGAATATTCATTGCCTTAAGTAGTGGGCACACGTGAATGCCTGGTAGCTGCTATTAAAGAGAAATTAATATTCACTGTCCTCCACGCCCATGGGCATGGAATGCACAAATTGTACTTCACTGGGAACCACTAATTTGTGATTTCCAAGGTATTAACCACCACTGTACAAGATATAATTGTCCGTAAGATGTAATAGCTGTGGGGCATTACAGGGGAGCTTGCGCAGCAACACAAAATGACATTAGCCTGCTCTCTGATGCTTCAGAGACATGGGAAATGGTGCTGGGCAAGATTTTTTTTTGCCAACCACGAATCGAATCTCAAAATATTCGAATTCGTATGAAATTTAGGAAATTCAACTCAAACTAAATTTCCATCATATCGATCATGCTCTATTTGTAAGGCTTTTCCAAAGACTAAAAAAATCACAAAGATAACGATGCTTTGTAACGTTTCTAAAACAATCCACAAAACAAAAAAAATTATGCGCAAAAAAAGTCTTTTTTTAAGTGTTTTTAAAAGAATTATGTTTTGTTCAATAAAAATTTGCATATTTTTTGTTGATCCCTGGTCTTTTGCATATGCTTTTCTTGTTTTGTATGTTGATCTATATTGATATGCAGTAGGTGATCCCAGGTCATTTATTTGTTAGACGGTGCCCACTTATATCTATATATTTGTTTATAAAACAATCAAAAATGTATTTAAAGCAACATAAGACTCACTTTTCATTGGGCCATCATTCCTTCTAAAATTACTCTTTGAAAATGTTTGCTTTAGAACTTAGCGTATTTTTTCGGACTATAAGACGCACTGGACCATAAGACGCAC
>VIAB01002876.1:6636-36246 GCA_009801035.1 Oophaga pumilio | reverse complement strand
GGGAAAAAAGTGCGTCTTATGGTCCAAAAAATACGGTAGTTAATATCAAGATTTACATTTATGGGTCAGTATACAGATAAATGATTGAAGAGTGACGTAGTTTAAAGGAAATCTGTCAGGATTCAACCTCATAAGCTGCCTATATGGGTACTCAGGTCATAGGAAGATGAATAAAATGATACCTTGATATCTGCAATCCGATGTTTTATTCCAGAGAAATCAACATTTTTCTTATATGTAAATGAGCTGTTCATGGCTACGGGCTGGACCCTGATCTGCATGAGAATCTGCCTCCAGAGATTATTATAAATGAAAGGGGGCGTTACCAGTGTGATATGTAATAGCTGTTCTCCTAATCGCACTGCAGAGCTGTGCGTGATTATACTGTGTATGATACTGTCCTCTCATTGCTTCAGCTTCCATCTCACAGGCAGCCAATGTTGTAATATTGTTGCAATACAGCAGAGCTGTGGGAGCTGCAGCTGCTATTGTGTTTGTAAGAAGACAATGTTCAGTTCTCCTGTTCTGTGTTAGTAGCATGTGGTGGTAATGCCACCTTTCATTTAAAATAATCTCTGCAAGCCCAAAAAGATGGTTTAGGAGGGTTGATTCTACTGACAGATTGCCTTTAAAAGGGTTGCATTAAAGTAGGAAAACACAGAAAAAAGATAAGCTTTCCTCCTAAGTCATTTTTCTGGTGACATCCATTGGAGCAAGATATCCTGTAAGTTGATGTCCAACTTTTCAACAAGCCTGAAAATATGACTTTGGATATTTAATCAAACCAGGGTTTCCTCCAAAAGACAGAGACATCATAACTGCAGACAGCTGATTTGGGGCTCTTGCCTCATGTCAATGAAGAGCAATGTATTGGTTAGCTGGGTGAAAGGCCTTTGAGGCAAGTCTTGGGAGGTAGTATCTCTCCTTGTAGAGACCACCAGAGGGTGGTGGTGGAAGAGAGTCCAGATAGTGCTCAATAGAAAATAACTTACTTGTCCACTTCCATTACAATGCTGCTTCCCAGGTCCACCGTCAATCTCTGTATCCTGGTTTTCAGTGATGACATTGCATCATATACATATGATCACTGCAATCACTGGCTGCTGTAGGCACCACTGAGATATCAAGACATGATCCAAGGAAGCCAGTATAAAAGAACTAGTGGGAAATCCAGGAAGAAATAGCACAGGAATGCAGCAGGAAGAGTAAAGAGTAAGTATGAGTATTACTCCAGTTTGTTATTTTCCACCATTCTAAGCTTTTGATAAAACATTTTAATGAACTAGGCAGCTCTTTAAGTCATATCAAGCTGCCACACATGACCTTAGAGTAAATTTAACCCCTTCACCCTAAGTTTGTTTTCACCTTCATGACTAGACTAAATTTTACAATTTTGATCAGTGTCAATTTATGTGGTAATAACTCTGGAACGCTTCAACGGATCCCACTGATTCTGAGAATGTTTTTTCATGATATATTGTACTTCATGACAGTGGTAAAATTTGTTTTATATGACTTGCATTTATTTGTGAAAAAATAGGAAATTTTGCAATTTTCAAACATTCAATTTTTAAGCCCTTAAGCCAGAGAGATATGTCACACAAAATAATAAATAACATTTTCCACATGTCTACTTTACATCAGCACAATTTTTGAAATATGTATTTTTTTGCTAGGAAGTTATAAAGGTTAAAGGGAACCTGTCACCCCCCAGGGACAGGGACTTTTTAAGGCTGCACTCTGTGAAGGCGCCAGATTCCCAGCCCCGCAGTGTGAATATGTAAAGAGACAGCCGCGAGGCCGATGTACTGGAAGCTATGTGATGTTTTACCTCTGTCATGTCTATGGCATGGAGGTGTTCTCCTCCCATGAGGGAGCTTACGGAGCAATTAGAGTCAGATTCCAAAATCATGTCAAACAGTTCTGCTTTATATTCCTCTGGGCACAGCACATCCAAGACACCATAAGCATCTCTTACACGATACCAGCAATACATTCTTCACAAGGCTGCTTCTTCTCCGCTGCCACACCAGAATGGACCAATAAGTATTGATGGGATGAGGAGCCCGGTGAAAACGGCACTTAAATTTCTTCCCCTGGAGACACTTCAATCCAGCATAAGAAAGACACATTTACTAGGTCGTCCACCCCTTACTGGTTATCCTGCCCGGATACTTCTGATGGTCCACTCGCTTCCACGCTTCAGCACGACCTCTTCTGCTGAGCGTTCTCACAGTGGTTCTTCCACTGGACTCCTGCTGTGTAAACTCACTCTCTTTGGGTCCACACCACGGCGGTCCATTCTACACCAGCTTCTTCAGGGGTTGCTGGTCCCCTCTTCTTCTTACCCTATGCTTAAGGCCCAGGAATGTGGATGTCCTCACACTAGCAAGGTCCACCCTCAACTGATCCCCGCTATGAGAACTTCCTGACAGATTCCCGCTTGGAGGCAATCTTTCCCTAGCAACAAGTTCCTAACTACTGTCCCTAACAGAAAGGATGTGCTAACTGCCCCATCTAGTGGCCAAACCCAAATACTGCACTGACGTACTTTTTGTAATGTTCTAACTGGATCTCTAACGTGCCCCTATTAGTGGTCCCTCGCAGATAACAGTGACCCAGGACTATATACACTATGCTCCTAGTGCCCTCCTCTAATGACCCCAAGGAAGCACTGACTACCTGTCACTAAACCCCACATCTAGACCTACATAGCAATTTACAAAGACTATATTAACACAAGTAAACACATTTAAAGGGAATGCAGCTTTAAAGGGTTAATACCCTAGACCTCCTTACATTCCCCTTCCCTTTAACCATTGCCTTCCCGGCAATGCGGACACTTTAATATACATATGTACATATTTACATTGAGGCACACATTAACCATAAAAAACATTTTCTTTAATAAATAACCAGAGGGACCGTTGGGGGAGCGTCCAGCACTCCCCTTCCCTTTAAGGAAGGCAGGGGAAACGTCTCATAAGTGTAACAATAACGGGACTCCATCTGAGATGCCTCTGGCATCGTCCTGAAAGCTGTGGATCCCCACAGTGGGGGAACGCCGACAGTTCCTCCTGACAGTCTACATTGCAATGGGAAACTTCACGTAGGACGCCACAGGGGCACGTGGGGAGTCCCTAATCTGGCCCAATCAACAGACGAGGGCCACAGGCCTAGCGGTGCCTTCACAGCTCAGCTTCCGTGGGCTGCTCCTCCTCTCCTTCAAATCTGCAGCGGCAGGGACGGGGAGACGGGGACTCCGACTGTACCAGTGTCCAGACACGCCGGAGTCTTATGACGGGAACCGCAGGGACAACGGCTGAATGGGTCTTGTATCCTCGGCCACTGACCCGGGAGGCATGGACCGCCCTGCTCCCACGCTCGGCTGCTCTGCCCCCGTGTCTGGCTGCTACTCTACGCCAGTGGCCTGCTCTATTCCAATCCCTAACGGCAGGGGAGGTACTTCCATGCGGGGGCTCGATCGAGACCGAGTAACTGGGGCAAGTGAGGGAGGAGCGGGAGGCCCCATGTATCGGACCTGGGGGCGCGCGGGCCCCAACCTTCGGCCCACCTCCTCATCTGGCACCTCTTCAAGCAGGTGACTGGGCAACACCCGCTCTTGCTCCCGGCGCCACCTCCACTCCAGCCAGCCCACGCCCAGCCCGTGGTCCCGTGGCATCGTGGTGGCCGTCTCAGATGTCAGTGATGACGTTTCGGGACACGCTGGGCCATCTTCAGAGACAGCCCAGGGTGGGGCTCTCGTTGGCCTCTCCACCCCTCTTTCAGCGCTAGGTAATATACCGCATGTGTCCATCTCAGCATCCTCCTCCTCGCAGGGGTGGTCCAATTTTGGTTGACAGTTCTCCTTTGGCGCCACTAAGATGCCATCCCGCCCACGAAGTGCAGGTTGTTGACAAGGACAGTCCTTTTTGGGGCCAGAAATCTCCATCTTGCCAGGCGCCATCTTGGGATCTGTAGCATCTTCCTCCATCTTTCTTTTAGACAAGTCCAGTACTTTAGACACATCTGTACGGTCAGTCACCTCCATCTCTTGGAACTTTTCAGAGCATTCCTCCATCTCCAGAAACAGGGTAATAGCTTCCAACGTCACGGCTCCCATGAACTACATCGTTGTAAACTGCCAGATGAAGCAGCGAGATCCTGCCGACTACGCCACTCGTAAAGAGACGGCCGCGAGGCCGATGTACTGGAAGCTATGTGATGTTTTACCTCTGTCATGTCTATGGCGTGGAGGTGTTCTCCTCCCGTGAGGGAGCGTATGGAGCAATTAGAGTCAGAGTCCAAAATCACGTCAAACAGTTCTGCTTTATATTCCTCTGGGCACAGCACATCCAAGACACCATAAGCATCTCTTACATGATATCAGCAATACATTCTTCACAAGGCTGCTTCTTCTCCGCCGGCACACCAGAATGGACCAATAAGTATTGACGGGATGAGGAGCCCGGTGAAAACAGCACTTCAATTGCTTCCCCTGGAGACACTTCAATCCAGCATAAGAAAGACGCATTTACTAGGTCGTCTACCCTTTACTGGTTATCCTGCCCGGATACTTCTGATGGCCCACTCGCTTCCACACTTCAGCACAACCTCTTCTGCTGAGTGTTCTCACAGTGGCTCTTACACCGGACTCCTGCTGTGTAAACCCACTCTCTTTGGGTCCACACCACCGCGGTCTATTCTAAACCAGCTTCTTCAGGGGTTGCTGGTCCCCTCTTCTTCCTACCCTATGCTTATGGCCAAGGAACGTGAACGTCCTCACACTAGCAAGGTCCACCCTCAACTGATCCCCGCTATGAGGAGAACTTCCTAACAGATTCCCGCTTGGAGGCAATCTTTCCCTAGGAACAAGTCCCTAACTACTGTCCCTAACAGAAAGGATGTACTAACTGCCCCCATCTAGTGGCCAAACCCAAATACTGCACAGACGTACTTGTTATAACGTTCTAACTGGATCTCTAACGTGCCCCCATTAGTGATCCCTCGCAGATAACAGTGACCCAGGACTATATACACTATGCTCCTAGTGCCCTCCTCTAATGATCCCAAGGAAGCACTGACTACCTGTCACTAAACCCCACATATAGACCAACATAGCAATTTACAAAGCATATATTAACACAAGTAAACACATTTAAAGGGAATTCAACTTTAAAGGGTTAATACCCTAGACCTCCTTACAAATACATCATAACACACTCCAGGGCGGGATCTGGGGCCGCCGCTACAGCAGCGCCAGTGATGTCGCAAGAAGGAGAGGAAGTGGGGGCAGGAAATAAGAGGGAGATGATTGACACCTCTGAGGCTGTTGATACAGGGGGAGAAGCCATACCTCCCTGACACAATAGCGGTATGTCGGACAAATTATAAAACTGTCTATTTCAGCGTTCCTAGCGATCAGAAGCCTAATCAGAAGTGCTGCTGAAGGTGGATCTTTTACTTAAAAAGGTCCTGGGGGGTGACATTTTCCCTTTAAAATTTGACCAGCGATTTCTTATTTTTCCAACAAAATTTACAAAACAATTTTTTCAGGTACCACATCACATTTGAAGTGACTTTGAGGGGTCCATATGACATAAAATACCCCAAAGTGACACCATTCTAAACACTACACTCCTATAGGTGCTCAAAACCATATTCAAGAAGATCATTAACGCTTCAAGTGCTTCACAAGAACTTAAAAAATGTGGAAGGAAAAAATTAACATTTTACTTTTTTCAAATATTTTTTTTTATTTTCACAAGGGTAACAGGAGAATATGGACCCCAAAAATTGTTCTTCAAATTCTCCTGAGCATGTCAATGCCCTATATGTTGGGGAAATATACTGTTTGGATGCATGGCGGGGCTTGGAAGGGGAGCAGTGAAGTTTTGGAATGTAGACTTTGATGCTATGGTCTGCAAGCGTCAAGTAATATTTAGAGACCCCCTGATGTGCCTAAACAATGGAAACACCACCACAAGTGACCTAACTTTTTAAAATAAACCCAATAAGGGATTTATCTATATGTGTGGCGAGCACCTTGAACCCCCAGGTGCTTCACATAAATTTATAATGTTGAGCCATGAAAATAAAAAAAATAAAAAATTTCCACAAAAATGTTTTTAGCCACAATTTTTTTTTTATTTTCACAAAGGTAACACTAGGAAATGGACCCCAAAAGTTGTTGTGCAATTTTTGCTGAGTACGCTGATACCCCATATATGGGGGAGAACTACTGTTTGGGTGCATGGCAGAGATTGGATGGGAAGGAGTGAAATTTCGGAATGCAGACTTTGATGGAATGGTCTGTGGCTGTCATGTCACGTTTGAAGAGCCCCTCATGTGGCTAAACAGTGGAAACCTCCCACAAGTGATCTTATATTGGAACTGATCTATTGTTTCCTGGTATGTGAATTTCATAATGTAGTGTCATACATGGGTAGTGTAGAGTGCATCGGGTTGGCATATGTGAGTTGTTTAGTGTACATCTGGTTGGCATACATGAGTTTTGTAGAGTGCATGAGGTTGGCATATGTGAGTAGTGTAGAGTGCATCAGGTTGGCATACGTGAGTTGTGTAGTGTACATCAGGTTGACATATGTGAGTTAAAAATAAAACAAGGAATTGGGAACTTAAAACTTAACATTTAATGTGACCATTAAAATACCATGACACAAAAATTTAAATCAGACACCCACCAAATACAGCATAAACAACCAAACAGGGAGCTGATTGTGAGTAAAGAGACTGTCAGTAACACTAGCAAAACTAATAACACTTAGACATACTAGACTAGATAGATAAATCAGTACCACTGACGATCCTGTGAAATATGTCTAAATAATTAGGGGGTGCATATAAAGAACTAGAACAATCTCACCAATCTGGTGAAGGATGTCAACTTGAAAAATGTACCCTCCTATAAATCAAAGGAAAGGAATCCATGAAGGCAATACATAGTGTTCAATATGTCATTCATAAACAGGACCGCCTCCAAACGCGCTTCTTCCCGAATAGAATCATCAGGGGATATGGCAGTCAAGAAATGGAGTGCTCAACCATCTCTGGCATTCTCCAAGAGCCTCACATATGTCTAAGTATTATTAGTTTTGTTAGTATTACTGGCAGTCTCTTTACTCACAATCAGCTCCCTGTTTCGTTGTTTATGCTGTATTTTTTGGGTGTCTGATTTTAATTTTTGTGTCATGGTGTTTTAATGGTCACATTAAATGTTAAGTTTTAAGTTCCCTATTCCTTGCTGCTTTTTCTTTGATACTTTGGGGTCTGATTCTATTTTTGATACATACATTTTTGCTACTTACGGTTAAAAAAAACACCCTGGATATAGCTGCTGTTGCGAAACGCGCGTCGGGTTAGGCAGGATATCACCGTTCACCTTGGCATGGTAATATTATTCCTACTATGTGGGGGAATGATGGATTTATTTATTACTCAGTGTAACTGTGTGCCCTTTGGGGCACATATGTTGATTCATTCACTGTTGATTGGGGCTGTTGATCCCAGATAACTTGTGGTCACTGATTTATTCATTCAGCACATTATTATTTTATTCATGTGTTCTGTTTTATATTATTAAATACTAGAATACTTAATTCTTTAGGGTTACTTACTGATTAACCCACACAGCTTATTATAATATAAACCTGTTTTTTGTTTTTTTTAATATAAAATGTAGTATTTACTTACTCTGCATTAGTGCCTCATATCCAGCAATATTTGGGGGATTTATTGTAATTGATATATTAATTCTACCTTATCCCCATAATTTCCTATTTATCTACCAACCCATGGTGCACAGTTGATGCGCTTTGTGTATATCCCCTTTGTTATCCCCTTTATATTTATCTTGCTAGGAGCCAATTATGCACTTTATTATGCACTTATTTCCCTTATGGTGATATCCCTCTGGGTTTTTCAATACCTGTGGTCTCCATTCTCATATGTATGTGAGTTATGTAAGTCAGAAGCATTCTTTTATACACAAGGCAGGTTTATCGGGTGTTGCATTGATAAGTAATGTCCTTACGAATCCCCCTTCTGTAACACACTCGGCACTTCTTTTGCAACCTTTCTTTCTTTGTGGTTTGAGGGACCTAGCCGGGAAAATGGGGGCATGTTATGATATGAGCACCTTTAGTTCCGGAAGTACTGGGGCTGACTCCTTCCTGACCTCCAAAGATTAGGGTATTAATTACTATCTCCTGGACTAGAAGGCACGTACCGGTTTGGCTTGCACTTTGTTATTGCACATAAGCATTGTACATTGATATCTGTATGATGTGCATGGCCAGCTGTGGTGCAGAAAGGGTATAAAAAAAATTGCAAAAAAAAGTCCCAGTCAAAAGGGAGCACGGGTGCAAATTAGTGATGTGCAGCTGATTAGCAGCTCGGCGGCTGTAAGACACATGCGTGGAGGTGATGCAAAGGGGGAATAGAGAGGGACAAAAAAGTCCTGGAAAACAGTGAGCACAAACGCCGATCAGTGATTTGTGTATCTGATCAGCGCTTGGCAGCTGCAGGACGCAGTCATGGAGTTGGTGAGGGGGGAATAGACAGGGATCAAAAAAAGTCCTGGAAACAAGCAAGCATGGTGCTGATCAATGATTTGTGTCACTGATCAGTGCTTGGCAGCTGCAGGATGCACAAATAAAAAAACCTGCCAAAAATCAAGCAATCAAGCACTGATCAGCGATCAAGTTCTGATCAGGGCTCAATAGCAAAAGGGGTTGGTGGAGAGGGGGTTAGTAGAGGGGAAAAAGGGAGGAATGGGAAGAGAGGGGAATTGGGATTAGGAAAATTAGAGATCACAAACGGATGAGGAAAGGATCAGGAACGTCTTCTTTCTTCAACATCAGCAGGAACACCAGTAGTGATGGCACAGTCTTGAAAAAATATGTGGCACCATAAGGCCCAGCACAGCATGACAGGTCAGCACAATGACCACTCTGTACACGTCCGAAGCTAGAATGAGGAAGTGCAGGGCAGTCATAACAAGGTCAGATTGCGTATGCACTCTGATTGGTGCTATCAATGTCATCATACCATCGCACCAATTAGAGCTGGCCCTTATAACGCTGTCATTGCTAAGCTCCATCCTATAATTTGTGCTGTTACAGTACCGATCATAGGCTGGACAACAGTGTTTCAGGCGATTTCATTGCCTGAAACACTGAAAAAGCTGTGGTTGGCTGTTCAGAATTGAACTGCCAATCAATGCGATCATAGTTGGAGGAACGGTGCCACCCGCTGTGATGGCGACTCAAGGTGCCCTGCTGCAAGATTCAGCAAGCATCTTAATGCGATCACCATGACTGCGATCGCGGTGCCACGTTAAAGATAGGACATATCCATATGTCCACGGTCGGTAAATACCCATCATCCTGGACGAACTATATGGATATGTCCAAGGTTGTGAACTGATTAATACCTTCCCATATGTAATGTAACTTCATATTTAGTTGTATAGAGTTGTAATGTGAAACATTAATGCTTTTGACATTTAACATACGACAGAGGTAAATATTTTTTTTTTTTTATAATTACCCCCTCTTCCCCTTCTGTATTTTTGAGACATGGTCCTCAATCTATCCTAAAAGAGCTCCTCTTGTATGCAATATCCTGGTTTTAGAAGCATTGACGACACTTTCTAAAAGATTAAACTCTTCCTAAATCATCCCATATTTGGAGAGGATGTTTCAATAGGAAAAGCTGGTCTCATTTTCATGAAAAAAGATCTATTGGGTTAATACTCTTTGCCATCACTAATGACCGTTTACCTATCTGTGGCACTTTCAATAATGGCAAGTAAATGGTGGCAGTGCTGGATAAAGCTTTGCAGAGCTGCTGGGTAAATCCTCTTGTGTAGTTTTGATATCCAAAATGGAAGCTGCGATTCTTCATAAGTCAATTAAAGCATTAGGTAATCTAATTGTGATGCAGCCACAAAGTAGCTTAAAAGCTGTACTGCCAGTGAATAGTGCACGGGCGCTTCCCAACCCCCTTTAGTTTGGCTATCCCCCATGGTCTTTATAAAAAAGGCGAATGGAGAAAATACACAGAAGGACAACAATAGGCCCAGAGGGACTTGCTCATGCAGATGTTGGGAAAGCCAGTATTCCTAGCCAGAGGGCAAGAAATACTTTGTGCATAGGGACAGATCTGTATGCCTGTAATATAATCAACAAAGTCAGGGGGGGAGGGTCTTGCCAGCACTGAAATTTTGGAATTTGTTTTGCCCTCAGCAAGTCTCTCAATCTTGTCTCTGTTCATTACTTGTAGGGGGGAAAACTGATCAGCAGAAAAATTGTGCAATTAAAGTTACTTATCCTGCAGACATTGACGTGTGATTAACATTCTTCCATATTGCTTTCATTAGTTGCTTTGTTCAGTGTGCGTGGATAGCAAGAAGGCAAGAATTTCTGTTCGAATTTTTTTTTCTTTAGTAGGCAATAAAATTCAGAAAATAGAAACAAAAGACATGCACCAAATTATCTGTGAGACACTTTCTGCACTTTAGCTCTCGTTGAGACGTAATTTTTCTTGAACGCAAAAAATCTGTCCAACTCTCATCAGCGTTAGGTCAGTGTATCCCTTTTTCCATCAGTGATTTTCTTCAAAGCAAATAAAAAGTTGCAAAGCTTCCCCTGCCCGTTGCAATTTTGAGACTGGACAATACAAAAATGGTGCACGGATCACATCCCATAGACTTGCATGGATTATTTTGATTTGTAACTCTGACCAAATCAGGTATTATTACTTTACTTTCTTATATGGCACAGTCATATTCTACAGCGCATGACCGACATCATTGGGGCTCAATCTAGATCCTCTATCAGTATGTCTTCAGAGTGTGGAAGGAAACCAGAGAACCCGGAGGAAACCCACGCAAAAACGGGGAGAACATACAAACTCCTTGCAGATGTTGTTCTTGGTGGGATTTGAATCTAGGACCCCAGCGCTGCAAAGCCCTATAAGTCTCTATGAGATCACGGTCTACGGAAAAACACAGACATGTGAATGGACCCATGAGCGATACCCAGTACATAGACTATCCATGAAAAATACAAACAGAACATGTATGGGAAAAATGGACATCTGAAAAAGGCCTTACTCAAGAGTTTGAAAAATGTGTAAACAAAGATGCGTGCCTAAGAGTGTTAAAAAATTTTTTAAAGGCATTAATTTATTTGCTACAAAATGCTGGTGCTAAGTACACCAACTTTAAGTTAGTGTATGGAAAATATATCAATCTTGTCCATTGGGTTATGGCAGATAAATAATTCTATTTTAATAACTTTGGCTAACACTAGTGATCAATCATCCTCATTTCAAAAAATGGAATTTATGGGCTCCTAATTTTTCTATTTTAGACACTATCAATTTTTTTTCATTTTCTAGATGCACCTTTTTTGCCACATAATTTTTACTGCACTTGTATAACATCCTCCAGTTAGGGTAGGATAACACGAGTGTATAAAAAGTCATTCAGAATTTCATCCAGACAAGTGTGACAATTTTTTTCTCCCTTGTCATTGTTGTGTGCAATCCATTTTTTTACAGCAGCAGCTATTAATCATTTACAGGACCATTTACAGTTTCTATATTACAGAACTGCAATGTATCAGTAAAAATTGGATATTACATGGTGTCTCCATATAGCATCTGATTTATTTTTTGCGCACCCATAGACAGGAATGAGTGAATCTTATCCGAGCATGGTGTTCTCTTATTTCAATGGTGCGTTCACCTCTTGTATGTGGTGCTACCCTTTACCACTTTGTCAATAAAGGTATTTTATCTTTATTTACTTCCTTGTCCTGTATTAATGTTTTTTTATGACATGTTCGGCTTCTCTCTTTTTGGGTTTCCACAATTTTCCCGAATGGTCTATCATTCTTCCACCAGACAGATATACACTGCTCAAAAATATAAAGGGAACACTCAAATAACACATCCTAAATCTAAATGAATGAAATATTCTCATTGAATACTTTGTTGTGTACAAAGTTGAATGTGCTGTCAACATAATCACACAAAAATCATCAATGGAAATCAAATTTTTGAACCAATGGAGACCTGGAATTGGAGAGACCCCCAAAATGAAAGTGGGAACAAGTGAAAATGAAAATCAAAACAAGACAAAATTAAAGTGGAAACAAGTCAAAATGATGCACAGTATTGTGTGTGGCCTCCATGTGCCTATATGACCTCTCTACAATGCCTGGGCATGCTCTTGATGAGGTTGCGGATGTCCTTCAAATGGATCTCCTCCCAGACCTGAACTAAACATCCGTCAATGCCTGGATAGTCTGTGGTGCAACATGATGTTGGTGGATGGCGCGAGACATGCTGTCCCAGATGTGCTCAATCGGATTCAGGTCTGGAGAACGGGCAGTTGATTGATTGTACGTTTTTTTTGCAAAAGTCAAATATGTATAGTGCAATGTATGCAAAGTGCTGGGTACACTTATTAAATCCATACCTCCCTTCTCTTTTTTCAGATCTGTGGTTTGCAGCTGACGCCAAAGTATATGTGATTTAGGAGCAGATCGTTTTTCTCAGGAAATGCACTTCAACCATATAAATAAATATTGATTTAATGGGTAAGTGTACTTTTTCAATGCCATTAAGACATGTTAATTATGCATTTTGCAGGGCTTGCTATGACAGTGATGCCTGAGTTTATTAAGCAGGAACTTTCAGAATGTTTCCTCATCAAAAACTTTTCCCTGTTTCTATTTCCTTCATAATATAAACTTTATTATTCTATAGCCTAATTTTGTTTTTGTTCTGTATTGATGTAAAGCAATTGTCAGACTTTGCAAAACTCCAGATTGTTGTCACGGGGCTACCACAACAGAGAGGAGCCAAAAGACTGCAGTGTCTGATTGCTCCTACTCCTGCGCTAAAAAGAAGCACTTCACCTTCTTTTTAAATGATGTTAATTTCGTTTGGCAGAATAGGAGTTAATCTGCCATGTTGGGAGTTCTGGGAATCTGAGTTCTCAGCTGAGCTCGGTTAGGGCCCCGTTACACGCTTCAATGTCCCAGCGATCCCCCCAAAGATCCGACGTGGATGGGATCGGTGGGACATCGTCAGCTGATCGCTGGTAAGCCGTCACATGGGCAGACTCACCAGCGATCAGGACCAGCGAGCACGCTGGTATCCAGGGTAAACAGCGGGTAACTAAGCGCCGCGCGGCTCTTAGTTACCCGCTATTTACCCTGGATACCAGCTCCCAGTGTCTGCTGTACAGCGCTGGGAGCTCGCTGATCGTTGGTCTCCCGATGTCACATGCAGCGATGTGTGCTGCCCAGCGGGAGACCAACGATAGATTTATGGTCCAGTACATTCTGCAACAATTAACGATCAGCCGACTGATCGTTGATCGTTACTACATCTCATATGCAACAATGTAGTTTCGACATCGCTGCAATGTCACCAAACAGGTGACGTTGCAACGATTTCGTTCACGATATCATAGCGTGTAATGGGGCCTTTAGTCACTCTTATCCCTTATATAATCTGAGTCCTAATTGAAACACATGTTTCAATTAGGACCCAGCTTATGCTGCATGGCTTGGAGGAGAGGTGTTTATATCAGAAGGAGTTTTGGAGGAGTTATCTGTGACTGTAAGTGTGATAATTCCCTTCCCTCATCTTACATTGGTTATTCCCCCGTTCTCCACTCCCTGTTGCATTACTGTGTTATATTTGAATGAATATTTGTATGCTTGGTAGTTCAGATTAGCCTTGTTTGTGTTGCCTTGTTTGTCAGGTTGTTGTACTGCGGTGCACAGTATTCCCCCTCTTCCCTGGTGGGGGAAGTGAACAGAAAGAGCACTGATTCAGGAGATAAGACAAGGGTGGCGACCCCGGCATCTTCACCTTCAGCAGTATCCTGGTGAATAGGGAAAGCTATGGCGCCCCCTAGTCATAGGAACAGGGAAATAGTCGCTGGTCTTGGGTCACCCGACAGCTGACAATTATATACTAAATATTGACACAGATGACTGTGAAAATCCAGAAGGACATTACTAGGAATCACTGGAGATGTGATAGTGAGCATGTTTAATTATTCTTTGATCTGTCTTCCTAACTCAAGGGCCCAAATATATATACTATATAGTTATACTGTGAGGTTTGTTGGCATAATATACCACTTATTGGCCAACATTAATTCTTAGCTGCAAGTAATGCTCTTTAAGAGAATCTGTCAGCAGGATTTTGCTATGTAATCTGAGAGAAGTGTGCTATGGGGGCAGAGACCCCGATTCCAGTGATGTGTCACTTACTGGGCTGCTTGTTGCAGTTTCAATAAAACCAGTGTTTTATCAGCAGGAGATTATTACCAGAGGACTAGTTGTCTCATTTTTTGTAGTCCTCCTGTTCTGTGTAACCATGCCCCCATCACTGATCAGCAGCTTTCTGCCAATTTACAGTGTACACAGCTGTCAATCAGTGCTGTGGGCTGAGTTATTCAGGGCTCCGCATTCAGAGAACTGGTAGATCTGCAGAAAACAGAGAAAACAATGATTTTATCAAAATTATAGCCTGCAGCTCAGTAAGTGGCACATTGCTGGAATCAGGGTATCCACCTTTACATCACGTTGATTTCATATTACATAGCAAAAACTTGATGCCAGATTACCTTTTAAAGGGGTTTTCAGGTATTATACAAAATTAGCCTTAAGGTAAGAGTGTCATAAATAAACACTTACTGCTTGAATGTTCCAACTCTCTAGGTCTGCGGCTGTGGCAGTCTTTGCTGGTACTGAAAGTGATTACATGTCATCCATCCAGCCGCAGCAGTCATGAGCTGTACATGCAAACATCATAGCTGAGACCAATGCTTGGCTGCAGTGTTCAGGTGATTGATGGGTGGATTATGTCACTGTTGGCACAAACAGGGACCTAGATTGGTGGATTCATGGAATAAATGTATTTTTATTTTTTAAATACTCCTCAGCTTTGGCTAACTCCAGGAAAATCCAATGAATATGCATGTTCTCTTTGTAATCTGTAACTAACTACTGGTATTATATGCAGCCACTTTGGTTATTAACGCAGCTATGGGTGCCCAGGAGAGAAATGCTGCTTTACCTGTGTTCTCTTTCCTAAAGCCCTTTTTTTCAGTTAAAACATTTGACATTGTGCTCCTAATCCAAAACATGATACCCAGATTTTAAATGTGCATTTTTTTTGTTTCAGCTCTCTTGAAGATGCACTGGACACCAGATCATGCCCAGCCCCTGAACCAGTGGCCAGAGCAGCACCTTGATGTGTCTTCAACAACTTCATCTCCAGCACATAAATCTGATGTGTATCAAAGTAGTAGACAAAGGCTGAATTATGCCTGGGCAAATGATGACATATCTGCACTTACTGCTTCTAACCTCCTGAAGAGATATGCAGAAAAGTACTCTGGAGTCTTAGATTCACCATATGAGAGGGCACCACTAAGTACCTACTCAGATGGGGCATTTGGACCAGTTAATGGACAAAAGGGTGACCTTGAACCTTGGCAAATGTCACATGGCTCTGATAGCTCTTATACTGTAAATTCTATACATGATAGTTTGGCTGGCTCCAAATCAGGCAATGGACATATTGGGTTGGGCAGCCCAACAATTGCATCTGGCAACTTGCCTGAACCACTTTATCCTGGTAGTACATGTGGAGCACCTAATCCTGCAAGTAGTCTTGTGGCACCTCAGGATTATACCTCCACTTATAGTGGTACATACCTCCCATCTGGATATTGTAGTCAACCAACTGCAGCACTTCCGGCAAGCCACTCATCATCTCTTCATAGCTCAGGACTTCAACCTACACATCCTTCACCAGCTTTAGTTCATGGATACAGTTCTTCTGGCACACTGTACAATTACAGCTCAAGTAGCTACGCAGCCCAACCTGGATATGGAGGGATGCATCCAGCACATCCTTCTAGTTATCTGCCTTCAGGTATTGCTGCACCTACACCACTTCCACCCCATACAGCATCCTCAAGACCTGCTGTGGTCCCTGGATACACTTACCAAAGTTCTAATTTAGCACCAATCACAATCACTCCTCTGAGCACCGAGTCGAGCAGTTCCTTAAAACGGAAAGCTTTTGACATGACAACAGAGGAAAGTGAGGGAAAATACAGAAAATATGGCTATGAACAACCAAAGACTACCTCAGATTCATCATTTTCAATGTCTGACAATGTACCAAATGAATGCCGAGGCAATGGCTTCAGTCGCAATGGAGAAACTCCTCAGATGCCCTTTAAACCTGGAAAGCACCCATCAGAAGAAGAACAGATAGGAAAGTACAACAGTCAGTCGATGAAGGCAATGATCTCACCTACATACAATGAAGAGGCCCCTTTAAGATCTGGTGAAGCATTTGGTAAGTTCACACCACCAGTAATTAATGGTGAACGGAGGGGGAATGAACAAGGACATGTCTTTACACAGAGAATGCAGATTTCAGGGATTAAACCACAAGGATTTTGTAATCCATCAGAGGATCAGTTAAAAAATGTGGATCCTCTTATTTTAGAACTTGTCAATGATGAAATTGTGGACTGTGGGCCCCCAGTGCAGTGGACTGATATAGCTGGCCATGTATCTGTAAAGGCTGCAATTGAAGAAGAACTAGTGTGGCCTATTTTAAGACCTGGTGCGTACACTGGAGTCAACAGACCTCCAAAAAGTATTTTACTGTTTGGCCCTTCAGGTTCAGGAAAAACCCTTTTGAGCAGGTGCATTGCAACCCAACTGGGGTCTACGTTTTTGAAACTCAACAGCGCTGTACTTGTCTCTAAATGGAAGAACAAGAGTGAAAAAGTTTTGCAGACTGTGTTTTACATGGCGAGCTGTCATCAGCCTACTGTGGTTTTTATTAGTGAAGTTGATCTGCTACTTTCTGCCCATATAAGTAAGGAGAATGCTCACCTGAATAATCTGAAGTCCCAATTGCTTTCCTTCTTGGATGGCATAGCTACCTCAACTGACGATAGCATTATCTTTATTGGAACTTCACAGCGGCCGGATGATATTGATGAAGCTGCTCACCATAGATTTGCTAAGCGGTTTTACATAGCTCCCCCCGATAATCTAGCAAGAAGGCAAATCCTGCACCACACTTTGGCTCAACAAAACTATTGCCTTAGTGAAAGGGAAATGGCCCTTCTTGTTCAGCACACGGAGGGCTACTCTGGCAATGAGCTGATTCAACTCTGCCAGCAAGCTGGAGCTAATCACCTCCATGGTATTTCAGGTCAACTTCAACCCACATCCTACAAAGACTTTGAGGGGGCATTCTGTAAACTGCGAGCCGGCACTTCCCAAAAGCAATTAGACTTATACGTGGAATGGAACAAAATGTACGGCTCAAGACATTAACTGTGGAATGAAATGGGTTTAATACTTTGACATAACACTGGCATTGTTTTTGTTTTGTTTTTTCTTAGGGTGCGCGTGTTGAGTCCTTAACATGAGTGGAGACCTTAAAGAAGTGTTTCTTTCCCTGTAAACTTAAATGTGACAGTTTGATGTCAAACGATGGGCATCTTTTTTTACATGGGCGTGTGTACATACATATACATTGACATATTTGTATAGCAATGTTCACACCATTGAATGTTTTTGAGAAAAAAAAATATTAGACTTTTTTGTTCTTATTTTCACAATTGGAAACCTGTAAGAGAAAAAGTAGCTCTTCACTGTACTCAGGATATCTTCTATTTATTGCCAAATCATGGCAGTGCCACTGTAGTTTGGCGATTAGGAATTCGGATGTTCCGCCAGTATAACATGATCTCAAGGACTTGTTTCCACCGGCACATCACAGCCGCTCATACGATTTTGTTTTTATCAGCAGAAAATGATAGCCCCTTCATGGCACTTTGGGGAACTAAGATCATACTTGTTATAGATTAGGTGACCAAGAACAAGCACTCAATTGCATTGTACAAGGCTCAAGAACCGACAACTAGGAAGGGATGGGGAAAAAAGTACACTGCTAGATAAGTATAGGAACCATTTGTATTTTTTTTACTTGTTTTTATGTTCTTCATGCTTATTTCGAAATACTCAGGAAAAGTTTACTTCCAAAACGAATGTTTATAGGACTCATTTTCAAGATCATTTGAATTAGAGACCATAAAAGTACTTGAAGTTATTACCAGGATTGAATGTATTGCCAGTTCTATCACTCCAGTTATCAGGAACACAATGTCCTACAAGGTTATCATCCAGTTCTAATGTTTTTCTTAATTATTATTATTATTTGATTGTTACAGTAGTGTTTATGGAGTAATGTGCTTTCAAAACGTCAGTAGCACGGTAGATTGGAACACAATGTCAGTACCACTTTTTGGATAATATTTGCTGTGTTTCATTGGGTTTATGTTGGAATTTCACATATGTCTTTCTGTGTTGGCGATGTTTACAACTGTAATATAGTATCATTTGGTACCTACAAAAGAAATATGGTATATCGTATTATCCACAAGTGATCCAAATGAAGTGGGTAATCCCACCCGTATAAAAGAATTTAGCCCTTCAGCAAAGTTGGCCTAATATGTAGTGGTCTTGTTCGTTACCAACTATGGAAGAAACAATTTTGTGAGCCTAACCCAATGCTCACATTAATCATTTACTTTAATCTGGTCATTAACTCCTAAAATGCCTGCCTCTATTATAAATTGGCATTGATAAATAAAAAAAAATAGAATATTTATCTATATAGTTTTCAGTTTTGTTCCTCAACTAATCACAGCCCCAATAATTTATAAAAAAAAAGGGTGAGTGTTTAGAGCAGGTCATGTATGTGTTCATCCAGGTCAATCAACACTCTTGTTACCACTAAAAACACATGAGCCCTAATATATAATTTGTTGTGGGCCCAATAAACTATCCAACTTAATTTACGGTATAGTTTTTGGTCTGTGCAAATGAGGCAAAAGGACCTTGTGGACCCCCTTGAGCTCTCTCTGCATCCACAATAGCTATACCCCTCTTAAGCCCCCGTCACACTAAGTGAGATCGCTAGCGAGATAGCTGAAGTGTCACCGATTTTGTGACGCAACAGCGACCTAGCCAGCGATCTCGCTTAGTGTGACACTCAGCGACGACTAGCCCCCCTGCTGGGTATTGCTGATCGTCGACGAATGGCCTGGACCATTTTTTCATTCTTGGTGTCCCGCTGGCCAGCGCGCATCGCTGCGTGTGTCAGCGGGAGACCAACGATCAGTGAGCTCCCAGCACTGCACAGCAGAAGCTGGTAGCTGCTATCCAGTGTACACATCGGGTAACTAAGCACCGCGCAGCGCTTAGTTACCCGATGTTTAGCCTGGATACCAGCTACCAGCGCGGTACGCAGAAGCTGGGAGCTGGTGTCCAGTGTACACATCGGGTAACTAAGCTCCGCGCTGCGCTTAGTTACCCAATGTTTACCCTGCTACCAGCGTGCTCGCTGGTCCTGATCGCTGGTGAGTCTGCCCATGTGACAGCTCACCAGCGATCAGCTAACGATGTCCCAGCGATCCCATCCACATCGGATCGTTGGTGGGATCGCTGGGACATTGAAGAGTGTGACGGGACCCTTACTGTTGAATAAATATCTTGTTCAGATTACACACGGAATACAGTTTATATCTTTTAATTTATTTATAACACAATAATTCATTAGTAATTACAAGATGAAAGATTTTTATAAACATCACCTTGTTCAATGACCAAAGATCTCGAAGCGTTTGAGTAAAAAATGAATGTAAAAAAACCAAAGTGTTTTAGAGATAAGGATTACTGTTCATTACACTGAATGCCAAACCACAGTGCTGTCCACCCGTATCTACTATATACAATGTTCATTCTCCTAACAGATTGTTTACTGATCACTGGTGGTCTTGTTTGTCTCTTTATGTATGCCTCATTTTCATGTGAATATATGTTCTCTTTAAACCAAAGTTTGTTAGTGAATAATATTTTGAAATATTGTAATAGAAAGTTCTATTAGTTTTATAGTACATATTTAATCGCTTGCCTCCTGCCTTCTCTGTAACTCAGTCTGGAGTCAAAAATGATTAAAAATTATACTTTGTTTTTTTTCATTTTGATTTAAAACCAAAGATGCTAAGAATTTCATTTTGTATAGTTCAGCTTTCTAATGAGTTGCGATGTAATGTATGTAATATATTTGGACTAGTGTGGTTAAAAGTTTGCGATGTGCTATGCTGTTCAGTCACAAATATCTTGGCGTATTCAGGGACTGTGCGCAGCTCTTGAGGATTAATGATTTCACGTTAGTAAGCCCATGACTGGTTCCAATGTAATGTGTAGTAGGTTGACAAGTACATCAAATCTAGGTAAGTAGCCTTGTGACATTCACAATCATGCTGACAATATCTTGTAGAGTCATCATTCTTACAAATGTCAATGCCACTTCTTGTATAAAAAAACCCCTCCTTGCTAGAATTCAGTAGCATGTAAAGTTTGTGATAGCAAACATATGCAGATCTCATATTTGTATTTGCCCTACTAAATCCTATTGTATTAATTTTGTAAAGTAATTTTCAATATAAGGTGGCCATATGGATAGAATTTCTCCAGCATATTCAGTCCTCTTTGGGTCTTCTCAATGTCATTTTCATAATATCTATCCTACCATCCATCTTGTTGCTAATTATCCTCTTTCTCTTTTTTTCAACAA
The DNA here is from genome assembly GCA_009801035.1 of Oophaga pumilio. Classification (NCBI taxonomy): domain Eukaryota; kingdom Metazoa; phylum Chordata; class Amphibia; order Anura; family Dendrobatidae; genus Oophaga; species Oophaga pumilio. The sequence goes on along the minus strand of VIAB01002876.1, from coordinate 15,513 downwards.
CTCTTGCAACAATAGTCTTTCCCAATAACATATGTCTTCAAGGGATCTGTATTAGGCCCACTCAGATGCAAATATTGATTAGTCAAATCAAAATGATCTTCTGATATGTGAGAAGATGACATTGGTGGACTTTTTGATCTTAGATCACCATTCATTTCTACAGATATCCAGAAACTTCTATTTCACCTCACACCTTTCGTGGGCCTGTAATATTGTCAGAAACCCGTGAAGGAGTAAGAAATGCAAAACAGACTTCGCCTCAGTTTGGGCAACAGCTCCCTCCAATTCTAGAAATATATGATGTGATAATATTTGCTAAATAAGCACTATTAAAGGAGATAACAACTATTTTGGTGTGTGCCATGTTCTTATTCTCTTCTTGGATATCTGTGGAATCTGCTATGTAGACACTGAGCATCACCTTGTTTTGTATTAAATCACCACTCCCGGATGAATGCCTAAATGAAAAATCTAAAATCTAATTACTAACTATTTGCAGAACTGCCAGTGAATTGGAACTTTTACTGATCTTGTATCTCTGATTTCTATATTGAAAGGATCTGTTGAGCCTTCATTATCATTTGACTCTGCTAAAAGATTAATTACTGGAAATAAATTATCTATCTACAATATCTATCTCATATCTATCTATCTTTCTGACTCACTATCTATCTATCTATCTATCTATCTATCTATCTATCTATCTATCTATCTATCATCTTATCTATCAATTCATTTACTTTATCTATCACCATCACTATACATACGCTTTATTAGAATACCATTAATCCCAGGTAGAGAGCCCATTCTCAGTGGCTCTGACTCAATCTATCCATATTTTATATATGTGGCTATTCAGTTGATTACCTTCCATGTATTACATCATTATTACCCCCACCATTGTTTTTTTTGTGGGGAACTGTCTGCATGGTCTCCGATTTCCTCGACTATAGCAAATTTTTGCCGTGGGTTTCATGGGCTGAACCAGGAGCAATAAGCTGATTACTGCATGAATCCAACTGTGAATGGGTTATTATAATAAATTACATATTATGCAAAAGGGACGGACAAAGACAGAGAAGGGCCCCTGTGCAAGAACATCATATGGACACTTTTCAGTTTAATAGCTCATCATAATGCACAATTCCACCTGCTTTGGAGGTAGTAGTGGATCCCCTTACCTCTTTGGCCCCTATGCAGCTGCACAGGTTGCACCAATGGTATGCCCTGATATTCACCGGCTTAATGAATAGACCCACTTGTGGCTCATAAACAGCACAAAAAAGAAAACACATTAAAGTTAACTTTGAAAGTGTTCATAAGGAAGAGAAGATTAGATAAAACATGAGAACATTCTCTCAGCTCTTGTGTGTATATGATACTCATTGTACACTGATTTGAAGCGCATTAGTAAAAGCCTCTTAATCCCAATTTAATGGCTAACCACAGTCACACCAAAGCACCTTTAAATCTACTAGAAACCCTTAACTGTCAATTTCTGCTTCCTAATACATTCACAAGGTTTAATTATGGCACAGTTAAAATTCTTTTAGCAAGCCGACTGACAATTCTTTTGTGCTAATGAATTGCACCCTATGGTAATCCCACAATGTCGAGCCCTCATGTTTTCTCACTAGGATGCCACAACATAACTGGGGTCTGTTCCACATGAAGCCCGTTGCTTGTTTTGGTGCCAATGTCATTTTCTCCTGACTACCTCAAGTAAAGGAATGCTCCTGCAGACTCCCTAATTGTTAATAATGTATCATTGATGCCTGATAAAGACATTGCTTCTTCTCACATCCATTGGACAACTGTTGTGGTTAATCATTAAGGATTTTACGACTTAACGGTATCTTTCAAGACCTTGTAACTCAATAGGGAGGTAAAATAGACACAGCCTATTTATAGTGGTTTGTGAAAGCCCTTCACGAACTCATGTACAGGAACCCCATGGGGTACGGATACGATAGAGATGGTATTATTAAGGAAATCTGAATGAACTGTATTCATTTCATTAATGCTCTTGAGAGTCACTTGATCTGATATCTAGATTATGTATCAATAGCATAATTAATTTTTGATTAAAAGAGGCCAAAAAATGAACCATCTCAAAAATAAACACAATGCACTTACACGTATTTTCAAGATCATCCAAACATGCCCACCATCTAACATGTATAGGAACCTCCTGACTCGACCCCGGCAGATGATGTGAGGGGAAAGAAGGATCAACCATGTTTAATTTCAAAACCAAATACTTATGATTTCCTCTCCCACCTATATAAAACACTTGCATGCTCGGACGATTGTGCATGTGTATGGATGAGGCGGTAGAGATAACTGTTAGCTGAATAGATGTTCAGCTGACTGCTATCTAAGGTGTATTGGCACCTTAAGATGGCCAAAGGACAGATCTCTCTATATATTCACCTGATAACTGGCACATTACCTACATACCCTGAGGATAATATTTTTAGCACACTTTTGCCCATTTCTGTTGGAAAAAAGTCGATACTCAAAACCAATTTGCATGAATTATTTTCTGAAACTTTTCTTAAACTCTTAATTAATGATTTGTATCTTAATTATTTGCCTCCTGGATTCTTTTTACAACTCAGCGGAGCATAAACTAGTGCTAAGCATGTAAGAATGAACTAGCAAATGAATGTTATTGATTTTAGGGCAGTCTCGGAAAATAACATAATACAAATGGCTACATTAAGGCACTAAAAGAAATAAAAAATTTTGCATTAGGCAATGACTACACTTGTAACAGGCCTGTTTCACACCATGTTTTTGTTGTGTACTTGACATACACGTTTGTACTCTAAAAACACTTATTCAAACCGATGGGTTTTTATATACATAGAATAGAGAAAACTTATGGCAGATTGGTATCCGTTTGCCATTACTTTGTGCACATATCCATTTCAAACCGATTTTACAAGATGCAAAAAATACAGTCTGCTGCACGCTTTCTTCCTTTAAAAAAACATAGAAAAATGTATTCATTCTTTTAGAACATTGTAATCCATGGAAGATGATTGTCATGTGTTTGCATCCGTTTTTTCATCTTTTTTTTCTCTTTTTATTTTTTTTGTAACAGAAATTTAGTTATATAATCTATTAGCAATTCTCCATGTGATTTATAAAAATTATCCATTTTTTTAATGGATACAACTTTCAATTTAAAAGTAACCAATATACTTATAAAATATAATTTTGCATCAATTTAATAAAAGATCATTTTGGGGGGGGGTTACAATCTAAAATTGTGAAGGCTGTTAAAAATTAGAAAAACGTGGTGTGAAACAGTCCTTACTTTTGTTCTTATAACCCTGCTACCTTTGGCCGATGTTTCATACCAGACAGACAACTGGGAATAATGCTTGAGCTATGAACTTGTTATAGGCGGCAGTATGTTGTGGCCCTAGTCCAAGATAGTGAACATTTTTTTAATTAAATTACATACTTTAATATGATCAATATTACATAAACATTGGAAAATACTGTTTCAAAAACACATTTCCTAATACTTTATGTCTCCCCATCTTTCTGATCAAATTAAACCTAATGAAAGAGTGATACACAGGAAGAAAATCCCAGTTGACTCAGTAATAGAGTGGCCTGAGCCATGGATTTGGCTCAGGAAATGAATGCAACAAAATAAAGAATTCTCCACTAACATAAAAAGGCTTATCTAGCCCTGAAATACAAGCTTTCTGTGTTACTCATGGGGATGGTGTGTGAAGCATGCCACTTACAAACAATACTCTCTTTGTGCATGTAATTATTTCCAACTGTTTTAGGCTAAAACTACTAAATCTGCTCTGGAGAACCCCCCACACTCTTCCTTCTGACAATATCACCTTGTTTATTCCAAGATTGTTTTGCATCTTGCATTTTTGCAGAATTTTGACTTCCATATATATTCTATGAATGCCATTCTTCTTTTGAGACTTTCAATCCTGACAAGTTGAGACACTTTCTCGGACATTAACCAAGGACACTGCACTTATGATACACATCTTTCTTCTTCATACTTACTAATTGATAGTGAAATACTAGCTGGCCATACAGTAGGAATTTCAGATGACTTGCTGAAAAAAACTTTTCTTTCATGATTGGCTTGTTAAGATTGAAGTTTTAGGCAATAATGTAATTAGTTAAAATGACAATGGGGCTGATTTACTAAGCTAAATACAGCAGAAATCTGGGTCTATTTGTGCCCAAAAAATGTATCTTTCATGGTTTGCGACATATTGAATATGTGTTTTAGACATGTTTTAGATACATTTTGCACATATTTGATGTGACCTATTGAATAAATGTTGGAGTAAGGGCTTGCCTTTCAATCAAGGTCCTGTGCACTGACATTGCATAAAAAAATTATTATAACTATGTGGACTAAAGTAAGGCAACTATGAAATAGTATAACCTTAGACTAGACAGTGTAAAGATGTGCCAGATTTATCAACCAGTATTATACACTTTAAAAAAGTTGGTGAAATTTAAAAAAAGCATTCCTCCCATCAAAGGTTTTATCCTCTTCATATATTGGAATCATCATATTATACAGCACTGTGGACTTACAATTGCTCATTTGCCTTTCTACCCAGTTAATTCTTTTCTTTTCCCTGCTCTATGTAGAAATGGAAGCCTCTTTTCCCTGCAGAAATCGTTCCCCTCTTCAACTCCTGATCTAGCTTCACCTCTTATCCCTCTTCTAGGGACCTGTGTGAGGACTCATGCAGGGAAAAGAAACATCCTGTTCCTACATAGAGCTTAGAAAGATTCAGCTAGTCAGCTTTTAATCATGTGATGTCGCCGACCTAATGGAAAGAATTCACTGGGTAGAAAGGCAAAATGAGCAATTGTAAGTAAACAGTTTATTTTAATATAATGACTACAATATGTTAAGAGGATACAAGTTTTGCTGGGAGTGCTTCTTTAAGCCCGACTAGTCTAATTTTGCACTGTCTAAAAATTAGCTCCAGTAAATCAGTTCCACTGATTCTCCTGTAATCTGTAGCATAGTCTTTGTTTCCATTGCTGGAATGGAGATTTGATAATCTATAACACCCAACAACAGCCCCCAAAAATTCAAGATGGCAGATAAGGTTTTAGAACTGATATCTACCATTTGCCTGTCACATTAATTTGTATCATAAAAAGACACCTATGATCAATTCATTAGCAAAAGGTCTAAATAGATCTTATGGGCCATCCAGAATTTTGATATTATGTACAAACATGTTGAAAATAGATGACATCTCCATAATGGTTTATCACAATTCAGATATCCAGACTGCTGACATGAAAAAAGTGTCTGTTCTGCCCATACTTCTGCCATGGATGTGTATGTATCATAGTATATTGCTGTCATACATAGATAATAATCTAACCCTGGAATGCTCAGAGGTCATGGTGACAACATTAAGCTAAGAATTGTGGTTTCATATAGCTTAGAGAGTAGAGTCTGCTGCTGCCCTGATTAATTCGTATTACTTAAACTGATAAAGAACCTCAGAAATACATGCTTGAATTGACTGGACAAAGAAATAGTGTACCAAAGACTCTTGGGGTAGGATTGTAGTTATTGTCCATTGTGAAGCTCATACAATAGGTTGATGCACTATGACGCTTCAAAGAGATGATGAGTGGGTGATGGAAGCTGGATTCCAAAGTATTCCTTACTCTTAATGTGTAGGGACTTTAAATACCTTCCACAAATTTCTGAGAGTTTAAGTGTACCTCCACATTTTCTATAGTTATGGTTTACATAATATAGGAGATAGTTAAATAACTCACCAATCGAGTATTCATGGAATAGCAATGGAAGCAATCAAAAAAATGGACAGGACATCTAGAGGAATTTGAGATTTCTTAATTGCCATCTACACCATTAATCTCCAACCTTTTGGCATGTTGTATTAGTATGCATCAGATCTGTTTAATACACCTAGCAAATACATGAGAAGTCCAATGCAAGATCAAGAACTAGGATGGCACTCACCGTTCCAAAAATTCCAAATTTATTGCAAAAACTCGTTAAAACATCTCCAGGCAGGGGGTTGACATGTGGAAAGAAAGGACGACGATCGTTTCGCGCTCCTGCGCTTCTACGGACCCAATGAGTGCCATCCTTGTTCTTGATGTTGCATTGGACTGTTTATGACACTTTTTCAGGAGATTGGCACCCATGAGTTTCATGATTGATCCGCCAGCAATGTTGCGATTGCATTTGCAGCTTTGATTGCTAACAGTTGGCGCTTGGGTGTTTTAGCGGTGTAGTGTAATCTTTTGCTTTGAACAATACATCAGAAGGAGAACCCTGATTTCAAACCTCTACTTGTGCAGCTTCATTTATGTATTTCTGTGGCCCCTTCAAGCAAAATCTGTTTAGCAAATTGCTTTATTTTATAACAAGAAAATGAAATGGTGAATTGAGATATATTCAGTCATCAATTAGTAGTAACTTTTTTAGATTTCAATGTGGCATTTTTCTCAGACCACCCAAAAAAGAAAACAAATCAAGGATTCCAAATATAGGGGACACATTTGGGGTCCCTAGTTTATTATGGAGGCTCTACATAACTGTTCTAGTCTAATGCTACTGTCCCTATTTACAAGGATTTACATGGAGCTGTGGAAATCACTGTTTCTTCTCATGATTCATCAGATTTATTGGATTAAGGGATCAGACGAGAGTATTGTATGGATGTTTGCTGTCCTGAGTAAAATTCGGCAGCACACTGACCAATGCAATTCAATAAGGCTGTTCAGATGGTAGTTTTTTCACAATGATTAAGTGACCATGTGAAAAGTCGCCCCACTCACAAGTCTATGGGTGCACAAAGAAAATCGGATTCCATCAATATCATCTATGTAGCATCTGATTTTTACTGATACATTGCCAATATTAACCTAGTAAACTGTATGTGATCGAGTACATTTTAAAATATTGATGTATAACAATGGATGCCACATGAATGTCACACAGATATAAAAAAAGGACACATGGATGTCACACACTGATGTAAAGAAAAAAAGAACACAATGGTGGTCCATGTACGTAAAAATATTCCAGACACATGGGTGGCACATAGATGACAACATAAATGAAAATTGTCCTTGTTTTCTAGATGAAACTTGTCGATTTTTCATCTCGTCTGACCCCAGCTAAAACACTAGACCATTAATTTCTGATGTGTGGTTTCTGGCAACAGCATAAAAGGACAGTGGCAGTCCGGGGTTTGTCTTAGCCACTCCTTTCTGATGAATGACGGGTATCCAGTGCATCAGTCCCTAACTGAATAAAGGACAGGCCATAAATGTTTTAGTCCTGGTACCAACCTTTATGACTACAGCTACAGGATTTGCACACATAATTGAAGCACTTCACAAAAGATGTAACGCATGCTGTGAATTCTAAGAAAAATGCATGCATGTTTGCTCTTTCTGTTGCTTTGTCCTGCTAAATCCTGCTTCATTCTCAAAATTGTTGGACGTAAAAATATATGTTGGTGACAATATCTGCAAGGACACAACACAGAAAAACTCCACAGAGTCTCGCATGCGTATTTAGCAACCTGATATATAAAACAGTTAAAAAAAGTCATTGAATGTAATAAATGATCCAACCTGTCCTAATGGTATTTTATTATAACATTTGTCTTAGTAATTGCAGGCCTCTCCAGCTACTGAAGAAGAGCATTTTCCAAAAAGTGGTACTGTGTTTAACGTAAAGGTTTTCATCTGACCGTGTCACATCTTCTGTAACCATTTCTACCTCATTTTGCAAAGTATTGTACATGAAGTATTTATTTCATGTCCTTTTAATGTTGGGATACTCTTGAGCTGTGATGGTCTACCTCAAAAATACTGTATTTTAAAAGGAAAAAGTATTACGCAGTATTAAAGAGATTATGTGAACTTTCTCCATGGCTGATGTTGTTCTTTCTTATCTTCTATAGATTTTGCACACTTAACACCTTTCCGCAAATGGACGTAACTGTATGTCCAGATTCCAGTAGATTTTCCACAATAGGGAGTACAATTATGTCAGATGGATGTTACAGGGGACAAGATGTGCCCGTGCCAGCAGTTTAACCCCTTAGATTCCACTGTCAGTAATAACAGTGGAGATGTTTCGTAAGGGGCAATCGCTCCCTTTGTCAGCCCATTTGTACCCCACAAAGTGATTGTGGGGTGCCGAAAGATTGCTTTGCTAACCAGACGTCTGACAATGGTATGAGAATGGCCTCCGTTTCTGCCAAGTTGTACAATGTATTATTAATGGATCATATGTTAATGTCCCCTTGTGGGACTAGTAGGTAGAGTTGAGTGAATTCTTTTCAAAATTCGGTTCCTATTACGATCGTCGGCGAATATCGTTTTTGCAATGTTTGTCAAACACAGCCGAACGTCATTGGATTCAATGAGAGTAGAAATGACCGAATATGTTCGGAACCGATCATCAAACATAAATTCGGCACGAATAGGGTACGAATATGGCAAATTCAGATTCGGCGATCGAATCCGAACATATTCGCTCAACTATGCTAGTAGGTACTTAAAAACATTTTTGTCCTTTTTAAAGTATTATGACAAAAAAAGTAAAAATAAAAAAAACACAAGCAGTTTTAACAAAAAATGGTTTATTTCCTAATAAAAATATAACCCCTCCCTGCAAAAAAGACACATATTTGGTATTGACACATTGTGAACAACCTGTACTATAAAACTATATCATTTTTTAGCCCATTAAAATAGTGATCAAAAAGTCCCATGTAAGAAACTGTAATCCTCGCCTCCAAATGGGGCAATAGATGGAAATCTGGTGAAGGTGTTGATATCCCCACAATAGCAAAG
>VIAB01002875.1:149325-161322 GCA_009801035.1 Oophaga pumilio | reverse complement strand
GAGTGGAGCCTTGCATACAAGGGTGGGAGCAGAGCCATGTATACGAGGGTATACAACCCCGTCCATAGCCACGTGTCCTTATGACCAAAGCCCCACCCCTGCCACACCCCAATCCCCGCCCTGCCGGGCCATGGAAGAATGGACTTGCTTGAAGCCAGTCCCTGGTGCAAAAAAGGTTGGGGACCACTGCCCTAAAGGGACTATTGAATACAGTAGAAACAAAAAGTTTTAAAAAATATGAAGAAAAACAAAAACAAAACCCACAAAAGTTCAAGTCACCCCTCTTATGCCTCATACAAGATAAACTAAGATAAAAAAACATTTGGTATCGCTGCGTTCCTAAAAGGTCTGATATAAAAATATGAAATTAATCCAAATGGGTAAACAGCATAACAAAAGAAAAAAAATAGAAACAACTGAATTACTTTTTTTCGGATACAGCCCTTTTCTTATTCCCTGAGCTGTTGTTTTACTGATACAATTTTGGGATAGATACCATGCTTTGAGCGCCTCTTTTTCTCCGAGCTACTCATTGGGGGACACAGGACCATGGGTGTTATGCTGCTGCCACTAGGAGGCTGACACTAAGTAGATACAAAAAAGATTAGCTCCTCCTCTGCAGTATACACCCACACACACTGGCTCTAGCAGAACCAGTTCAGTGAAAAGCAGTAGGAGTACATGAACACCATACAAAAGAACAAAAAAAACGTCAAACTGAAGAACATACTCATGCCGTAAGGCCAACAGGGTGGGTGCTTGTGTCCCCCAATGACTGGCTCGGAGAAAAGGATTTTATGGTGAGTACACAAAAATCCCTGTTTCTCCGTCACCTCATTTGGGGACACAGGACCATGGGACGTCCTAAAGCAGTCCCTGGGTGGGGAAACAACAGACCCCATGCACCGGCTGCCTAGAGATGCAATACCGCCGCAAGATCCATCTTTCCAGGCCCGCATCTGAAGAAGCCTGAGTGGGAATGTTGTAGTGCTTCAAGAAGGTGTACAGACTGGACCAAGTCGCAGCCTTGCAAACCTGTTCCGCCTACGCCTGGTGCCAAATAGCCCAGGATGCACCCACCGACCGAGTGAAGTGTGCCTTTATCCTCTCTGGGATAGGTTTACCTCTGACACAGTAGGACTCCTTAATAGCCGAGTGGATCCAGCTGGCTATTGTGGCATTTGAGGTGGCCCGTCCCTTCCTGTGATCCTCAGGAAGAACGAATAAAGCGTCCGTCTTTCAGAAAGACGCTGTACGGGAGATGTACCTTCTAAGAGCCTTCACTAGATCCAGAGTGTGAAGCGCCTTCTCAAAACGATTTACTGGTGCTGGGCAAAGCGAGGGCAGGACAATGTTCTCATTAAGGTGAAAGGGAGAGATCATCTTGGGCAAGAAAGACTGGAACGGTCGAAGAATCACCTTGTCCTGATGCAAAATAAAGAAAAGAGCTCGACAGGAAAGAGCGGCTAGCTCCGATACTCGCCTGATCGATGTCACCGCTACCAGGAAGGCAACCTTCCATGAAAGGTGAATCAGAGAGATGTCCTGCAGCGGCTCAAACGGAGCCTCCTGTAGGACGCACGGGACAAAATTAAGGACCCAGGTGTCCAATGGCCTTCTTTAGGGGGGAACCATGTGGGAGACCCCCTGAAAGAAAGTCTTCACCTGCGGCTTAGAAGCAAACCGGCGCTAGAACAGAAAGGATAAGGCAGAGATTAGGCCTTTGAGAGAACTGAGCGCTAGGCCTGAATCCAGACCATTAATTATCAAAATTGAAACCAATTGTATACAAAATAAATTGTCAAGCACAAAAAACTAAATAAAATCCTACTAAAAATTTGCAAAAAGGACAATTTGTTTACATATAAATAATGTATATCTTTATAGAAACCCCCCCAAAAAATATATATCTATATAAAATACCATATAACAATGTGGTTATACAAGATGCCAATTTACACTCTTAATGATAATACCCTATATGCACAGCACAAAAAATAATATATTAAAATAGTGTTTTTTATTCTATATACTAAAAAAAAAAACGTCTAAAAATCAATTCAATAACATATTGTGCATACAAAAAAGTAGTGGAGTGCAAGATTTAATGCAGAAAAAAATGTTTGCAGTGCAAAATTTGCTGTGCTATAAAAGGTTCTGCAATGCAATATGTGCTGCAAAAAGTGCTGCAGTGCAAAAATAAATTGTGCTATAAAAGGTGCTAAAGTGCAATGTGCCAATGGGTACTAGGAGTTAATCTAATAAATATGCTTTTGCCAACAGCAATGAGAAGGTGCTGCAGTGCAATAGTTAAGGTAGTGGCATATTCACATTTAAAAATGGTATAAACTACATAAATGAACAGGGGCTTTATTACTTGAAATAGAAACGCGCTACCGGGTCCCTACGCGCGTTTCGGCGCTAGCCTTCTTCCGGGGGGGCGTGTGCAATCAAGCAGGGAGACATGCATATTTATATACCTAATGTCCAATCAATGCCGGGTATAAATGTACCACGTGTGCTGGTATCTCATGGCGCATGCATGGTCGCTCACAGACACCAGTCACATGCACCGAGGCATCACCATGACAACACACAACAGGGCCAGTAACCACGCCCACGTGTATCACGTGAACGGGGGCCGACCCAGAGCACGCTGCCATGGAAGGAGACTCCGCAGTGGATGTAAGCGGCGACAGAGAAAGCCGCGCATGTGCACTACCAGCGCAAATAGGACTTAATGATGAAAAGAACTATTAGAAGGAATGGATACCTACCTATATCCATTCCTTCTAATAGTTTATTGGGCATGTTGGCGTTTAGCCTTGATGCCATGAGGTCATCATCCGGAGTCCCACAGCGATGGCAAATCTGATGGAAGACTTTCGGGTGAAGAGACCACTCCCCCGAGGCGAGATCCTGACGGCTGAGGAAGTCTGTTGCCCAGCTGTAGACACCCGGGATGTGAACCGCTGAGATGACTGACAGGTTCATCTTGGCCCAATGGAGAAAGTGTTCCACCTCACGCATTGCCGCCCTGCTGCTTGTGCCCCCTTGATGGTTGATTGATCGGAAGAAGCAACTCCCGAGGCGACCAGCGCCTCTGGGCGGTATGATGACGGAAAAGGGGGTTCCTGTCCCAGGCCGACAGAAGCTCATTCTAGAGTGGGCGAAGGGGTAGCTGGGCAAAGGGGACAGCTTCCATCACTGCCACTATTCTGCCCAAGACCCGCATGCCGAACATGATCGAAAGAAGAAATGGGTGACAAAGTGCCTGGGCTCCTTGCTGAAGGGCCATGACCTTGTCTTGAGGGAGAATTACCAACCCTCGGGAGGCGTCCAAGGTCATCTCTAGAAATGAATCTGCTGAGCTGGGACTGGGGAAGACTTGTTTAAGTTTATCAGCCAGCCCAGGCGAGAAAGTGTATCCAAAGTTATACGGACGCACTCTGCGCATGCCTGAAAGGAAGGCCCTTTGATCAAAAGGTCGTCCAAGTATGGAAGGACGACGACGCCCCGAGAGTGTAGAATGAACATGACAGCCGCCATGACCTGTGTGAACATTCTAGGAGCGGTGGTGAGGCCAAAGGGCAGAGCTGTAAACTGGAAATGTTCCTCGCGGACGGCGAAACGCAGGAACCTTTGGTAAGGTGGAAAAAAAAAATCAGGATATGAAGGTAAGAATCCCGGATGTCAATGGATGCTAGGAACTCCCCCTTCTCCATCGATGTGATGACAGAGCGGAGGGACTCCATCCTAAAGTGTTGGACCCTGACAAATTTGTTGAGTAATTTCAGGTCCAGGATGGGCCAAACCGATCCATCCTTCTTCGGGACCACAAATAAGTTTGAGTAGAACCCCTTGAACCTCTCGCTTTCTGGGACTGGAATGATGACCCCATCTTGACATACCGAATCGATGGCCCGGTAAAAAAGCCTGAGCGTCTGTTTTGGGGGGACGAGAGGGGAAAAACCATGCAGGAGGTCGGGAAGAAAATTATCTTGTATCCGGAAGACACCAGGTCTCTGACCTTTTTGTCGTGAACGATGGCGAGCCAGATATGACGAATTAGGAGTAGACGTCAGCCTACCCTGCTGGAGTCGACCGGATAAGGTAGTGTGTCATTGGGCCGAAAAACTGTGGGACTTGTGTCCCTTAGATTTAGTTTGCCTGGGTCGGCCCTTCCATGATTGGTTGGTTTTAAGCAAGACCTGGGTATTCCTGTCCCCACGAGAGGAACGGCCCGAGCCAGAAAAGGTGGTCGTGGCTCAACTGGAAATGTGTGTTGTTGACGACGAAAAGGTCGGCTGGTCTTTTGCTCGGGAAGGAATTTACTTTTTCCTCCTATGGCGTCATAAATAAGCTGATCCACCTTCTCACCAAATAAATGCCCGCTCTGGTAGGACAGAGATGTCAAGGACCTTTTGGACGCAGAGTCTGCATGCCATTCCCTGAGCCACAATACCCGTCGGATGGTAATGGCGCTTGAAGCTTTGAGCGCAGCACCGTTAGCCGAATCTAGGGATGTGTGCAACAAATATTTGCCGGCCCAAAAAAAAACTGATTGACCAGTTCTGTTGCTTCCGGGGGAAGGTCACTGTCCTGAATGGACCCGTGGTCAGCGTATCTGCTCAAGAGACCATAGCTCTAGCTACCTACGCCACGACAAAAGAGGGAGAAAGTGCTGAGCCCGAGTCTTCAAAAACCAAACGGGCAAGGTTCTCTATTTGACAGTCCGTGGGGTCCTTAATAGAGGACCCATCTGGTAAGGACAAAAGGGTTTTTGGCCAGGCGGGAGACAGGCGGATCACCTGGAAGGGATTCCGCCCATTCCTTCCGCAGATTCGATGAAAAAGGGTACCTCACCTCAAGGGGCTTCTGACCTGCGAAGCGTTTGTCCGGTCGCTCCCTATGCCGCCGAGCTATGTCCTGAAACTTGGGATGGTTGGAGGAAACCCGATGAGGACGTCTGGTCCTTTTAAAGGACACCGCGTGATCTGGGAAAGAAGTAGGGTCCTCATCCACCTTTAAAGTCTGGTTGATGGACTCGATGAGACTGTCCACAGTCGCCTGATAATCCGGTGAATCTAAGTCAAAGGGCTTCTCAAAATCGGAGTCAAAGTCATGTCCACTGCCAGCCCCTGATGAGGGTGAATGGGGACGGTGGCCGCGAATGTCGAGTCGTGAGAAGGCCCGGGTGACTGAGTGCTACGGCCCTGTTTCCTAGAAACTTGCATTCTTGCCTGAGAACGGCCCCTGCTGACCGAGCGTTCCATGAGGTAGAGTAACTTTCCAAGACAGGCAGAAGAAGACCCCGACCAGTAGATGAGGTATCTTGTAGGGACTCTATTGCTTTGGTAGAGACACCATGGACTGCGACAGTGACAAAGCCAACTCAGGGGGACTAGGTACACTGGATTTGGTAGCGGCGGAGGGCTCCTGAGCGCATTCGGGGTCACAGGCTTTAAAGAGTGGAGAATTCTGTCCCTGAGGTAACGAAGTCTGGCAGGAGGTACATGAGGAAAGGAACACTGTATGTGCCTTGTTATCCTTCCTGCATGTCTTAGGCTAGTTTCACACTAGCGTTCGGCAGGGCTGAGTACTTCCTCTGTTAAGCCCCGCCCACTGCCGCAACTCTTCCGTTCAGCTCTGCCTACGTCTGCATGCGTCCTGCGTACCTTGGGTATGTAGGCCATGCGGATGTATGCGGATGTGCCCGCATGCGTCGTTTTGACGCTGTGCCGACCGCAACAAAATGCAACATGTTGCGTTCGATGCAGCTCGGCGCTGCGTCAAAACGACGCATGCGGACACATCCGCATGGCCTGCGTACCTAATGTTAAAGATAGGTACGCAGGACGCATGTGGAGCTGAACGGAAGAGGTGCGGCAGTGGGCGGGGCTTAATGAGGAAGTACGCAGCCTTGCCGAACGCTAGTGTGAAACTAGCCTTACAGAGTGACATGATGTACCCCGGTATGGTCCTGATCCTGCCAATATACTCCAATAGGGAGTGTAGAGAGTTGCCGACCTCAGTAAATACTGCAGATAAGGGACCATGAGTGTAGCTGTGCAGCCAGGTGCCCAGGCATGTGCTCCGCTTACTTAGGTCCTAAGCCCAGTGAAAGCGGTTCTCTGATTCGCTGTGCCCCTCTAAAGGGCCCTTTCCACTTGGAAGACCTCCAGAGCCGGCCGGTGAAATAAAGATGGCCGCCGTGAAATGCAGAGGAGCGTGACATGCGCTGTTAGAAGTCTCTCAGTGAGTGAGAAGTGCAAAACCAGAGGGCAGAACCACAGGCGCGACGTCATGGTGTGGACGGAGCTGTAGAATCGTGACCTAGCACCGACCCAAGCCAGGGACTAGATTTTAGCAGCCGGCCGGAGACTGTATCCGGAGGGGCAGGGGACGCCACAGAGAATAGCGCAAGCATTGCGAAAGACATCCGTCGTGACCCGGACGCACACCCAGCCCATCTTACCAGCGGCATGGAGCCTCCGCAGATGGAGATGAAGCACAGGACCCGGGCTCCCTGCTTCCAGGTCAGCTGCAGCGGAATGGATAGTGCAGGGAAACTCAATCCACCACTCTTTGGTCGGGGGGGGGGGAACGACCGTCCGCCTTTCTTGCATCGCCGCTGTTCATCAGAGGCGATGCAGTGGGGGCCGCACGGACGCCTAAAGCGCCTCTGGACATCCAGTGGGTTAACTCCTCAAGGATGGGACAGGACTGGTGGTCCGGCATGTAAAAGGAATAAGCCTAGATGCAGAAGGGGGTATGTGGAGGCGACACTCCGCGTTCCCGTCTGTTGTCCGTGTGGGAAGAGTGGTGCCCTGAAGGGACCAGTCGCCCCTAAAAAAGATCTCAGGCATACCGATCAAAGACGATGCAGGAGGGGGTGCGTGGAGACGACACTCGACGTTCCTGCCTGTTGAAGGTTTGGGGAGAGCAGTGCCTTTAAGGGATCTGTCGCCCCCTGAAATCCTTTGAAAGAAGGATAAAAATAAAAATGAAAAGTAAAAGTAAAAAATAAAAATAGCTTAAACTGTATATGTGGTCTGAAGATCAGAGCACATGTGCCTCTTGTGACACTAAGCACGAACTGGTTCGGCTGGAGCCAGCATGAGGGTGTATACTGCAGAGGAGGAGCTAACCTTTTTGTATCAACTTAGTGTCAGAAGCATAACACCCATGGTCCTGTGTCCCCCAATGAGGTGATGGAGAAATGAAAATGTTACGGGTCTCGGAAAATGGCGACACAAGCGGACGGAAAACTAAAAAATTGATGGCTCTTGGAAGAAGAGGAGGAAAACAAAAAGGAAAATGGTCACTGTGTTTAGGGCCTACATTTCTCCAACTTTCAGAAAACATGAAAGGGGGTGTTATAAATGAACAAAAAATACAATTTTTTTTTCTACACAGAAACTTACCGATTTTGCTTAAAATACACATTTCCAATTCCGTAAAAAGCCAAGCAGTTGAACCTCTCCTTGGAGTGATGATGTATAATTTCTTTCAACTCGTTTTCAGCCCTTGCCAGCTCCTGCAAAAATTTCACACAAAAAAAAAGCATTTTTTAAATATTTTTTTTAAACGGTACAGCAAGAAAAATTCACTTGACTCATGGTTAAGTTTTCTTAGGCCTCTTTCACACATCCGGTGTGCGCCTGACGGCGCCCCCGGCATTTAGCCGCAGCGCCGCATCAGAAAATCTGATGCGCCGCATGCGGCTTTTTTCGCATTGACATGCATTAGCGCCGGATGGCGCCGCATGTCAATGCGTTGCATGCGGTTTTGTCCGGATGCGGCGCAAATGTACATTGCAGCGGCCGGACAAAACGCTGCATGTAACGTTTTTTGTTTTTGCCGGATGGTTTCTGATGTCTCCAAGCATCAGAAACCATCCGGCAAAAAACTGCATGCGGCCGCCGGCGGTGCATCAGGTTTCCTGATGCGGCGCTGCGGCAAAATGCCGGGGGCGCCGTCAGGCGCCCGCCGGAAGTGTGAAAGAGGCCTTAACCATCATCAGCAGCCAGGTATTACTGCCATAGTGAAGGAATAGATTCCTGCCCCAGCCTTGTCTCTGTTCTTCTCCTCGCCGGTCTTGGTCGTCACTTTGGCAGTACATCTGCGATCTTTCAGTGGTAGATGGTGCGAATATTACAGTTAAAATGTGCGATGTCATCACAAACAATGGCGGGGCATCTCTAGGATGGTGCATGCTGGGTGCATGGACAATACTAGCAATAGGTGGAGGTGACAGTGATTGAACCAGATCACTCACTAATAGCGTCACCGACTTTTATCAAGAAACAGGCCGACATCTATCACCTTCCCACCAGGAGTTTGATTGCTAGAGGGAAAACTCCATGGTGAATCTGCATGCACCGCCATTTTTTAAGGTACAAAAAAAGGCAAAAACCGCAGTGCAAATGCCACAAAAACACTGATGTTCAAGACAATATCGACTTAGATTTTTTACTGATCCGAGTAAATTTTAAATGCTTACCACACATTGTCCAATACCGAGCAGCGCATTCGCATGTCCATACTGCACTACCAGATAATCCAGCTTTGTCAGCTGTAAGCTCTGAAGAAGAAGAGAAAACAGATTACACCGATACAACGTCACCTGTGCAAGAAGCAGAGAGTGGCGGAAAAGAAGGCGGAAAGCAATGGCGCCCAAAAAGGAGGCAGAGAGCGGCGGCGCCCCAAAAAGGAGGCAGAGAGCGGCGTCGCTCCAAAAAGGAGGCAGAGCGCGGTGGCGCCCCAAAAAGGAGGCAGAGAGTGACGGTGCCCCAAAAAGGAGGCAGGAAGCAGCGGAGTCTCAAAAAGGGGGCAGAGAACGGTGGCGGCCAAAAGAGGCAGAGAATGGCGGTGTCCCAAAAAGGAGGCAGAAAGGGGCAGCGTCCAAGTACTCGCTAGAGCTCACTCCTGCTCTGTACAAATTATAGAGCCCAAGTATTACAGGGACATAAATGACTATATGTAACACTGCAGGAGATGTGCGCACACACCAGTAACTTCCCCAGAAATGAGCAGCCGACCAACAGTTCAGAATTTACCTGGAGGTCACTCTGTTTCAGGATGTCCAGAAGTTTAGAAAATGTCCCCTCTGCATTCCGACAGCGCTTGTCGTTTAGGGCTTCATAGGCTTCACGTATAAGGGACTTGACCGTATCTTGTATTGTGGCCAAATCAACCTACAAGACACAATTGTAAACACACATGGGAGCCACAGCGACACCGTACGATGCCCGACCATTACATAGGTCTTCACTGAAGAGAACACATGGCAGACACAAAAGCGTCTCTAGAAATTGGGATTCTTCCGTATACTAAGCGGATACGTTGGCTGTATTAGATGATAAAAAAAAAAATATGCTGGATAGTAAAATATCCAGTTATATGAAATGTAACCGTTCTATTCCCATAAATAAAATCTATTACAATAGTGACCATAAAACCTTCCCCAATTTACTTCTTAATACATCTTTATAGCAGTTACAGATTCATTTTGCTTATACAAAGCTCCAAATCTGCTCCAGATCAAAAAAATAAATAAAACGTAAAACACGATGGCCTGAGGCCACCATTGGGAAATCCTAATTAAGGTGGCCGATCTGACATCCTCCATGTACAGACTAACATGGCCAGCACTCAAAAACAAGATTAACTGGAAGAGCGGTTCTGCACTGTCCCTTTAAATTAAACAACCCGCACAAGAGAGCGCAGTGCAAGAGGAAAGACATTAAACACAGATCTTAACCCCTTCACCCCTGAGCCTGTTTTCACCTTCCTGACCAGGGTAAATTTTACAATTCTGACCACTGTCACAAAACCATTTTTTTAGGGACCACCTCACATTAGAAGGCACTTTGAGGGGCTTATATGACAGAAGATACCGAAAAGTGACACTATTATAAAAACTGTGCCCCTCAAGGTGCTCAAACCCACAAAACTTTATTAACCCTTCAAGTGCTTCACAGAAATTAATGGAATGTGGAAAGAAAAAAAAAACACTTTCACAAAAATGGTTTTTTTTTAGCATCAATTATTTTATTTTCACAAGGGTAACAGGAAAAAATGCACCATAAAATGTGTGCAATTTCTCTTGAGTGCGCTGATACCAAACATGTTGAGTAAGGGCTTGGAAGGGAAGAAGCGCCATTTGACTTTTTGAATGGAAAATTTGCTGTGTCGCCATGTCAAATTTGGAGAGCCCCTAATGTGCCTAAAGAATGGAAACGCCCCACAAGTGAGACCATTTTGGAAACTAAACCCCTCGTGGAACTTATACAGACGCATGGTGAGTACCTTGAACCCCCCAGGTGCTTCATAGAAGTTTGTAGCCTAAAGCAGAGAAAAAAAAAATAAAATAAAAAATATTTTCTCAACAAAAATGTTTTTTTTATCCCCAATTTTTTTATTTTCACAAGGGTAACAGGAAAAAACGGAGCTAAAAATTTGTTATACAATTTCTGCTGTGTATGCAGATACCACAGTGACCAGTACGTGGTAATGACCAGGACGTAGTAGTGACCAGGTCACCCTTCTGGAGACATGTACCTGTAAATAAAGAGGGCTCTCATCGCTATAGAAATGCCAAACATGTGGACACTAACTTTGGTTTAGGTACACTGATGCTCAGAATGGAGGGGGCATTTGATTTGGGAGCACAGAATTTGCCGAATTTCTTTTGGGGAGTGAGGAGCCATAGCACTTTTTCCAGAGCTTTTGTGCTACCAGTAATGTGGAAGCCCCTTATATTTTAGTTAACAGATGACGTACCTGAGTAGGGACTTGCTTTTTTGTGATTAATTTGTAGTTTTGGTAGGGAACATTTTACTTGACATTTGGGGTCACATTTACCTGTGCTCTACGATGAGCGCTTACATCGTGGTTTACATCTAAATCTCTGAGTGGCGTAATTCAGATGAAACCCCTGAGGGATCCATTCACTATAATGAGGCAGCAGAGTTACTCTGGACTCCGTCTAACCTCTGTTCAGTGATGTACTTTTCATAAAACTGTGTCCGACGACACTTTCATATACGCTAAAAAGACAGACACCGTCGGATCATAGGTCAGACTGAGTCCACAGTGCCGTCATCTGCCTTATTATAGGGAATCTTCTGCTGGGAGTTGGGTCTGAATCACTTATTTCAGAGATTTACACGGAATCCCTGGTGCAAGCGCTCAGCGTAGAGCGCAGGATAAATGTGAGCTGAGCCTCACTGCGATCTTTGGATGGCAGAATGAAAAAAAAAAAATCAACAGCAGGTGAAGGATTGGATTTATTTATTTTTTATGCCATTTCTCGCTCGGTATAAGTGATTAGATGTCTATAGTCTATATTCATGTCAGTGCGATTACAGCAATACCAGATTTATTTACTTCATGTTTGGCTGTGTCACACACTAAAAGACGCTTTTTGCTGCAAAAACTAGTTTTTGCATTACCATATTTTAATAAGTATAATTTTTCCATATTTCGTCCCACAGAGTCATGTGAGGGCTTGTTTTTTTATCGTTTTCTATTCAGATTTTTGGGAGGTAGAAGAACAAAAACCATCAATTCAGGAATTTATTTTGGGGGGGGGATGGGGAGTGGGTGTATGCCGTTCCGTGTGTGTTGATAAAGCAGTTTTATTCTTCGGGTCAGTACGATTACAGCGATACCTCATTTATATCATTTTTTATGTTTTTTGGTGCTTTTACACAATAAAAACTTATAGAAGAAAGAATTTTTGCATCGCTTTATTCTGAGAGTTATACCTTATTTCTCTACTGACGGAGCTGTATGGCGGCTTGGTTTTTGTGGGGCAAGATGACATTTTCAGAGATAGCATTTTTATTTACATTTTTTATCGCGTTTTATTCCATTATTTGTTCATCGGTATGATAATAGCTTTTTGCCTCAAATTTATACATTTTTTTAACAGTTCACTGAAGGGGTTAACTACAGTCATGGACAAAAGTTTTGAGAATGACACAAATA
>VIAB01002875.1:99435-115432 GCA_009801035.1 Oophaga pumilio | reverse complement strand
AACAAAAGAAAAAAAAAAAAAGTATAGCAAAGCAATTAGTTATTCTGCATCTACATCGTTATTTTTTCATGACCTAGCACTCAGTTCGTAGTACAAATAATCAAACGATTATTCCCAACTTCCTTAATGGAGATTGTTGGACAATGCTTTCAAATAAAAGCAGTTTTGCAATGTACTGCTCGTTAACATTTCAGCAATATTTGCACTTACTGTAAAATCCCTTTCTCATTGAAGACATTAGTACAATGGGTACAGGCCCGGACACGAGGAGGCTGGCAGTATGCGGAGAGGATGGGAGGACTGACCAAAAGAAACGGATCAGATCCCAGGAAGATAAAACAGGGTGGGATCTGTATCCCCCTATGTATGAATCAAGAATGTACATAAATCCAATTTTGTCGCTAATACCTTTGGGGGACAGAACCGTGAGATGTCCTGGAAGTTGGGCAAAATAAAAAGACTACCATGTGGACTTCCCAGGGCACGGTAGAAGCTCTGTAGACCTGAAGAAGGATAACCCGATGCCCTAAAACCCAGGATAACCCGGACCACTGTAATGGCTGAGTGGAAATCGAAAGGAGGAACCCCGTTCAGAGGATGGGACGAGGAGCGCAAAACTATTGCTGGTAAAAGGTAATAAACTACCTTCGGGAGAAGGAATGACATAGGATGATGGGGGAAAAAAATGGAAGGTGTAGGCACGAATTCCAATGTCCAACATGACAAACGAGCCATCCGCCATAGAGCTAAACCCCCCTTGCCTTGCGGGAAGAGGGAAAAAGCCCCAAGAAACGTCACCATACAGGAAGAGACACTATCGTAGGGTAACGTAAACCAGCAGGGAAACCTGCTTCATAGAGAAGGGAGCTCAAGAATGGTCAGGATGCTAGTAAGGAAGGTCACGTTGCAAAACCCACTGGAGGATGGTAGCGTAGCCTGTTTACAGAAGAGAGTGCTGGAAAAGGTTGGAAAAGACCAAGCTCTGGCATTTAAGTATTTAGCCTGAGGGCCAAATCGACCTTCAAAAAGGGAGAAACCCTACAGTGGAAATTTCAAGAGGTGAAAATCCCGGTGCACGTACCAAAGAAAAAAGGGACATTAGGTGAGGCAGCAAAAATCGGATGGCATGAGGTCCACAATTTGGATAAATGAAACCGGGAAAAAAAAAAAATAATAATAAAAAAAACACCTCACTAAAGTTCAGTACCCAGGTCTGAATAGCCATGGTGCCAAAATCAGCAGCTGAGGTAAGCTCGTGGAAAAAAAAAAAAAAGGAAGGGGGTCCATGGAGTGACCACAACTCTACTACCTGTAGAACTTGAGTGGAAAAAAAAACAACAAAACTCAACCTTCCATGAGGTGGATTATTCCAAGGAAGTCTACCAGGTAAGATGCAAAGTGCAACGAGACTTACGGCAGTTGACAAGTCAATCAATCAACTCCAGAGCGTCCAAATTATTGTCTTTCCTGGGCGGGACCTTTTATAGAAGATGCTCTAGGTATGCGATTATCGCCATCTCCCTGGCCCAAAGAGGTGCCCCGAGGGGGAACATGGACCAGGAGAGAGACCTCAGGGACTGTTGCAAACAAGAAGAGGGCAGCAAACTGGAATAACAAGGAGAAACTAACCAGATAGATCTGTTGATGAGAATATAGAAAAGCCTTGTGGATGTCCACATAAGATCGACGTCCCCCTGGCTTTGGAGATGTGATCACTAACTGGGGAGGTTCTATTTGAGATACTCAGATTTACACAAACCTTCCAAAGCGCTTTAACATCAGAATGAAACTGAGCAGTGCAGGAATAACTAGAAGCCAGTGAGAGTTATTTATCTATCTTGGCTCCATTTTGGTTATTCTACGTGCATCTTCTTGCTTTTCCAAAATGGAGTGTGTGTATGTTTTTGAGATAAGGAGTCTCAGGAATTTCTTTATCTAAGGGACTTTGAGATAACAGGAAAGTGAGAGTAAAGAAGTGAGAGCCCCCAAAAGGGGAGTGTAGAGGATATTAACTTTAGCCAATTATATGTATATATGCTAATGACAGCACATATGTAGAGATGAGCTGAGCCAATTATACTGCTACCATGTATGTCCAAAAAAAACCCTACATAAACCAGGACCAACAATGTAATAAACAAAGTTCTGTTCAGATATGCGTGTGTCTACGTGACTATCCTGTACGTACTTGGATTTTACAATTTTTTTGGAACAGGCACGTCGTCTTAGAATGTCCCACATGACAAAGACATACCTGCTTCAGAGCTGGTACGAAACACAAGACAGAACAAGTCTTTGGAGAGTGCAGAAGATTCTGCACCAGGAGAAGAAGGAAAAGAAGGGAGAAAGAAACTGGCTAAGGATGCCTAGACATGAAAAGTTCACGTTCTTGGAGAATCCTGCCAGAGACCTGGTACTGGTAGGTTGGGTGACTCAGTCTTGTGCCAAGGACTGCATGAGTCTTTGGGGTAAAGTATTAAAATGGCCAACAATCTTGGGAACAATTGGCTGGCTAAAGCATTTTTGTGTGAAGGATGTTGTTTAGGGCACTTGAAGAGGCGTTTACGAAGTAAAGCAAGAAGAATCCATGAAGGATAATGGGAATCCTTAAAAAAGATTATGATAATCCCCATAGAGTGATTTTGGCGCCAAGGGAAGAACTGTCCCACAAAAAAAAAAAAAAAAAAAAAAAGACGACATGCGGAGAACACCATTAATTTAAACCTTAAGGAGGAAGAATGAGTGAAGCAGGGAGCAAAAATGAAGTGCCGAAGGAGGTGGGGTATAAAAAAAAAAAATCACTGTAAATGCGCCTGTGAGACGCCATAGCATGTCACACCAGGAAAAATTTTCGGTGGGCAGCTGAGGCCAGGGCGCCTAAAAGGGGCCTCGTCGTGCAGAAAGAGGCAGTCAAAGCCTGAAGATTCTCACTGGGGATTTGGGAGAGCACAATGGCAACTTTTCAGGGTTAGAGAGGGTCCACAGAGTAAGAAAGGGAAATCAAAGAGACGCAAAGATCCGTTAGTTACTAGTAACCCCCCAAAAAAGAGGAGTGGCGACATAGGCACCCACTTCACTGCGATTGGGAGAGCGGGGGGAGGGTGACAACTGTAATATAGGCACCCGCAGGCATGTACACTACTGTGGGCTGCACGGGGTGTCCTCCCTGGACTATGTGAAAGAAGGTATATGACATCCAGTCCATGTAAAAAAAAAAAAAAGGTAAAAAAATAAAATAAAAAATGAAAAATTGCACCAGACCTGAGAATATCGGATCTGCCTCCTATGGACACTAGGTTAAAACAGAGCTGCCTAGTGTCCTAGCAGAGGGCATAGCCTGTCAGGTTAAGCAAAGATTTTTTTCTACCTTGTACCAGCCTCAGCCTATCACCATGGTACTGTGTCCCCAATGCTATTAAAAAGAACTTAAAACTTTTCTAAGGGACGGACCGCCGCTGCTAGACAGAAGAACCTGCCAAGACCTTACAAGCACTTTTCTATTGAACTTATGAGCTTTGTTTTGGGACTAATCCTGGCCAGCTTTACTACAGTGCTTACAAGCCAGAAAGCAGCAGTGGTCGGACTCCAAGGCAACAAACTATAAAGCGTTAATATCCCAAAAACGGCATCAAATTTTAAGTAACAGTGAATTCCAAAATAGCTCTCTCTGACAATATCCATGGATGAAGATGGGAATAACCCTGTAAAATATACTAAGTCCTATAAGTCACACGATAAAGCCAGACAAGAGCTGAGAATAGCCAAACTTTAGCTAGTTCTACCGTTCCCCTTCTAATTGGGACGTGTCGCTTCCCAGCATTTTATCTATTCCATCATTGCCGAAACACCCTACTGACAAGGAAAAAGGTACCGTATTTTTTGGACTATAAGATGCAACAGACCATAAGACGCACCCCAAATTTTCAGAAGGAAAATAGGGAAAAAATATTAATGCGTCAAATGGGGATACGTCTTACAGTCCGAACTCAGCTTAACGGGGGAAATCAGTATCGCTGGTGGAGCGTGGTCACAGGGTGTGTTCGGTGGTCCGGCGATGATATGACTCCCATCCCAGACTGGTACGGCAGGTTCTGCGGTGCTCGTAGTGAGGGGGCTTGGCCGACATTTTCTGAAAACCCGGAGCTCCCGCACATCCACTGCTGTGAAGCGGTGGCCTCTGGGAAATCGCATCCCAGGCTGGTGTAGCAGGTTAATCGGTGCTCAGTGTTGCAGGACTCCGCCGACATTTTGTGAAAGCCTGGAGCCGTGCACATCCCCAACTGCTGTGATGCAGTGGACTCCAGGAAAATGGCCTCCGGAAAAATCGCCGCTGGGTTGGCGCATGCACAGATTAAGATCTCGGCACGAGTTCTCAACCTGCGCATGCGCCACTTCTGGCAGCCATTTTCACGGAGGCCACCCATCACAGCAATGGAAGTACGGGGGCTCCAGGCTTTCAGAAAATGTCGGCGGAGCCCCAGCACCACTGCGAACTGCCGAATACTGCTGCACCAGCCTGGGAAGGGAGTGTGATCATTGCCCAGCAGCGTCGGACCGCCGCAGAATCGCCGACTCCTGATGCCGCCACAATACTTGTAAGTATATTCCGACTTTAAGACACACCCACATTTTCCCCAAAAAAATTTTTGGGGAAAAAGTGTGTCTTATAGTCCGAAAAATACGGTAACACCATCTTGGAAATGTATTCACACATTTTTAGGAGGAATAACAGGAGCATCAAAATGAATTAGTTCCAAGGAAACATGTCTATGCACCCTATTATTTTATTTGCGAGTAGTGCCAACAAGTCCTCTAGCATCTTACAAACGAAACGTGTACGACAACAAAGATGGAAAATAATATATATTACACACAAACACGTATGTATACACATATAGTAAAGCCTACCTTATCCGGAAGATCTCGTGATTTACTTTGTGCATCCTTTAAGTCCTTATTTTCTGCAGGAGAGGTCAACTGTTCTGTAATCCTTGAAGGATAAAAAAAAAAAAAAACCACACATGAATGAACTGACCAAAAAAGAAGATGAAAGCTGATCATACAAATGTTCCACTGACACTGTCGTCCAACAGCAAACCCAACGGGTGGGAAAAAGACAACAGGTGATCATTTGGACGTGCTATATACAGCAGCACCTTGTGCCAAGATCTGGCATCTCCAGACATCAAAGAGCAGAGTTTATAGAACACGAGAAATGATGTGGACAAAGGACCAGGTGGAGGCCGCCTGACAGCCCGGGAGGCCACAACCGCCCTTGCGGAATGAGAAGTGACGTGGAAGGGTGAATATTTGTCCTTGGCTTTGAAAGCTTCGACTTTGAGGCTGATAGGCTCTTGCGTAGCCAATCAGGGACCACGAAAAGAGAATCGGAAGAGATAGGACCGAACCAGATCGGAACTGGAGAGAACAATCCCGGGAATGAGCTAAATATGAGATGAGAATGATTTCCTCATTGGTGTGGCAGGCAGAGACCACTTTTGGGAAAAAAGGAGGGCATGGAGTGTAGGTCCACCTTGCCCTGATGTAGAACAAGGGGGTCCTGCACTAAAGGACACAAGAACCTTCAGCATGGTCGGGATAGCAGAATCAGAACCTTCAGCATGGTCGGGATAGCAGAGTCAGGACCTTCAGCATGGTCGGGATAGCAGAATCAGAACCTTCAGCAGGGTCGGGATAGCAGAGTCAGAACCTTCAGCATCTGTCACCATAAAGGAGCCTGGGGCACTCCTATGTTATGCAGTAATGATATATTGCTAGGAATAATCATTGTGGGGGTCTGCAGTCTGGGACAGTCATGTATACTATGAATTAAGGAGAAGTAATGTATTTTTTATATAAAAGAAAAAAAAACTGTTGGAGGTGTAAACATTGGGACCCTGGCACCCATGATAGTGAAGATCTGGATCACAGGTACCAAGCTCCAAGTGGAAAGTAGTGTGCGCATGTTCAACCTCTGGTCCATACATTATGGGACAACCAGAGAGAGAACAGTGCTCCAATATTTCCGAAAGTCCCATAGACCACGAATGGATCGCACACCGAGCATTGAAGATAGGGCTCTACAGAACCAAGTTCCTGCGATCGCCGGGGAGCAGAAGGGGTGTCCTATGGCTATCACATACAGTATATTACTATTATTATTACACATTTATATAGCGCCATTTATTCCATGGCGCTTTACATATGAAAAGGGAAAATATAGAAAGGTACAATAAACGTGTGCTAGACAAGGGACACACAAGTACAGAAGGAGAGAGGACCCTGCCCGCGAGGGCTCACAGTCTACAGGGATGGGTGAGGATACACTAGGAAAAGGTAGAGCTGGTTGTGCGATGGTTCACTACACTGAGGATCATTGTAGGCTGTAGGCTTGTCGGAACAGGTGGGTCTTCAGGTTCTTCTTGAAGGTTTCCGTTGTTGGTGAAAGTCTGATGTTTTGCAGCAGGGAGTTCCAGAGTATGGGGGAAGCCCGGGAGAAGTCTTGTATACGGTTGTGGGAAAAAGAGATGAGTGGGGAGTCGAGAAGGAGATCTTGAGAGGATCGAAGGTTGCGTGTGGGTAGGTAGCGGGAGACCATGTCACAGATGTATGGAGGAGAAAGGTTCTGGATGGCTTTGTATGTCATGGTTAGGGTTTTGAACTGGAGCCTCTGGGCAATAGGAAGCCAGTGAAGCGCCTGGCATAGGGGGGAGGCTGGGGAATAGCGGGGAGACAGGTGGATTAGTCGGGCAGCAGAGTGTAGGATGGACTGGAGTGGTGCCAGAGTGCTAGAGGAGAGGCCAGACAGTAGGAGGTTGCAGTAGTCGAGGCAGGAGATAAGGGCGTGCACTAGTGTTTTTGTGGTTTCATGGTTGAGGAATGAGCGGATCCGGGAAATATTTTTGATTTTGAGGCGGCAGGAGGTTTAATGAGGGTATATACTGTCACTAGTAATGGGGGGGCATTCTGATGGTACTATTATTGCACGTATCTTCATGATAACGACTACCAGTTTTTGCATGATTAATTCACCTAGTTTTAGAAATTGTATGCCAGAGGGAAAGTGAATACCAAACACAATTAGATGGATATGATACCACTGTCCTATACACCGGCACGGCAACGAGGAATTTGTACCTTATTATCTAGGCATGAATATATATATATAAAAAAAAAAGATTATATTTTCATACATACCGTATTTTTCGGACTATAAGACGCACCTTTTCCGCGAAAAATTTGGGGAGGAAAATGGGGGGTGTGTCTTATAGTCTGAATACAGGCTTACCAGGGGGTTGTGGCAGTGGTGTAGCAGAGTTCCTTCCTCAGGGAACCGGCGGCGGCAGAAGTGTGGCGATGCTGAAGTTCGGTTTTGGCGGCGAGCAGTGCGGAGTGCATCATTTGTTTCCCTGTGGCCATCTTCCTGAAGCCGTGGGCCGCCGGAGGCGGCGCGTGTGCGGATTGAGATCTCGGCTGGGCCTCTCGCGCTCCAATTTCCTGAGGCTGTGGACTTCAGGAAAATGGCCGCCAGAGGCCGCGTGTGTGCAGATTGAGATCTCGGCGGCCCTCGGCTTCAGGAAAATGGCTGCCGGAGGCCGCGCGTGCGCAGATTGAGATCTCGGCAGCCCTCGGCATTAGGAAAATGGCTGCCAAGAAACCAATGATGCACTCGGCTCTGCTCACCGTGGACACCGGGCCGCAGCATCACCACATTTCTGCCGCCGACATCCTGAAGAAGGGACCCTACTCCATGTAACGCACTCTGCTCTGCCTCACTGCCGATACCAGACCCGCAGCATCGCACCGGTGGGATACCCCCGGGACTGACTGCAGCATTGCCCCACTTCTGATGCCGCCGGCTTCCTGAGGAAGAGACCCTACTCCATGTAACGCACTCTGCTCTGCCTCACTGCCGATACCAGACCCGCAGCATCGCACCGGTGGGATACCCCGGGACTGACTGCAGCATTGCCCCACTTCTGATGCTGCCGGCTTCCTGAGGAAGAAACCATGCCTGCTGTGACACCGCTCTACAACCACCGGCCCTCAGGTAAGATACCTTAAATTCGGACGATAAGATGGACCCCATCTTATAAAAATTTTTTTTTGCCATTTTCCACCTCAAAATTTGGGGTGCATCCAATAGTTCAAAAAATATGGTATATATAATTTTTTTTAAAACCATTTCCTACATTTCCTGTTATAACGCATGAGTTCTCATAAAACAAAGAAAGAAAATAATCACTACTTACTATGGTAATAATACAGAATACTCACTTTTTGCTGTTGGTATTTTTCTTTTTAGAATTTTTCTTCACTTTTACCGCTAAAAAATAATAAAAAATTCCGGTATATCACAATGTGTATATATGAGTAGGGATGAGAGAGCATGCTTGGATAACGTGTCATCGGAGTATGTTGGGCGTGCTCGGATAATATTTTCGAGTCCCTGCGTCTGCTTGTTTTGCCGCGGTAAGCAGCCGCAACACATGCGAGGATTGCCTACCAAATAGGCAATCCCCGCATGTGTTACGCCAGTCTACCGCGGCAAAACATGCAGACGCAGGGACTCGAAAATATTATCCGAGCACGCCCAACATACTCCGATGACACGTTATCCAAGCACGTTCGCTTACTACTACATACAGTACGAGAAAATGTAGGTACCTTTTTTTTTTCCACACTAATCTTTAGATTAGTTTTAGATTATTTATACAAAATTTAAATACAGGCAAAATCTAGCTTTACTTGTTAGAAGGAACCAGTCATCACGTTTTCACATATAGCAGCATAGGTGCTTAGGAATCCGATGTGCCAGATGGATGAGAACGGTCAGCCATCATATACTGAACAGCCAGGTTACGGTCACCAACCATCTTGGACAATCAACTAACTTAGCTTAAAGAGAGGAGTCTCTCCCCAGAAGAGAGGCATAAAATGACCTCAGTGCCATTAGTAAGTATGGATGGAGCCCAGGGAGACCAACTGGCACAGCCGCAGGGCACTGTGGTAATTAATAATGGTATTATATGGTAGTGAGTAGTATATAGGATGAACTGGAATAGAAATCAGGACCATAGAATTGTCAATTTTGGAGATTTATGTGAGTAAGCTAAAAGAATTATGTGAGTAATGACATTAGCTAAAAGGAACATTTAAGTTATAGGATTATAATGAAGTTTGTCGCAATGCTCATAAACGCTGTCATGTTCTATCATTGCTTGATTTGTTCTAAAATGTATACGCCTTATACCGTTCTCTAGGTCTATGTATAAAAAGCCCCTTATACTGTTGCCCAGGCCAGACTACCCACCGCCCTGTCATCCTGACACCTTCTCCTTGCTTCAGAAAGGAATTGTCTAAAGTGTCTTTTCGGACTTTTGTAAAGCTCTCAAGGACTTTCTTACACCAGTCATGAGAAATCTAGAGCAGACGCCATGTGTAAATCAGACTGGAAGTGCACTGGGGGCGTTTCAATGCACTTAGACCGTTTCTTCCACGCCCCCAGTGCACTTGCCGTTTGATTTACATATGACTTCTACACTAGGTTTCTCATGACCGTCATATCGGATCTCAAAAAAACAAAAAAGTTATTTTTGAGAAGCTCAGATCCAAAGATAGCACTACTACCAAATGTAAAAATGTTCTAATAGAGTCCATTTAAAGGGGTTGTATCTTCGCACTCCTCGGCTTTTCGGATTTCTGGTTAATGGGGGATCGGTGCTCTCCTGATTGGTATTGAACTTGGCAAGACCGCAATTAAAATAAAAACTAAACTCATAAGAAAAGAGAAGATTTTTCATAGATAAGTTGCAAAGTTTCTCACTTTTACAAAACACTTTGCAATTTTACTCATTTACCGGCTTGAGAACCACCCCTCTAATGCCTAATAATGCCCCGTTAGCCCTACTCCCTTTCTCAATGGCTCAATATGGGAGACGGATGGATCAACCGAAACTTTTTTTTACTTTTAGCATTCAGATGGAAACCCCCAACACAGTCCTGACCAGGTAGGATAACATAATGTGAACAGCCAACAAAGAAAAATAACGCACAAAAAAAATTACTAAAACTGTATCATATCCCACCTGGTATCAACTGCACATCATCTTGGATTAATTTCTCTTGCTGCTGGATCAGATCTCGGAAACCATCAGGGCAATATCGGCATAAGTCCTGCGCCTTTTTATTTGATGACACGGCACGCTCTGTTTCGCCGAGTAAGAAAAGGGCTTCACAGAAGCGATAATGCCCCTATATATAAATAATAAAAAAAAATATATTAAATGATCACTCACAAAACTCTTAAGCAAAAATACATACAAAATATATAAATATTATTGTGCATCTATAACCCTAAAGCACAAATATCTATGTTTTCGGCATATATTTGCAGAATACACAAGAAAATCTGAAAGTCTATGAATTAGAACGATCTATCTCCCGGTTGTATCTGTCAGCATACTTAACTCCTATACGCTGTGTTGAAAAGCAAAGACGGACGCGCTATTTATTACAAGTGGGTGGCGGGAGAAGAAAAAAAAAAAGTGGAAAGCATGCAGTTTTGGAATGATATTCTGATGTGATGTCTCATTTGCGGCGTGTTGAACAAGTTTTCTCTGTTACTACCTTGCGGCCAGAACCGGCACATGACCTCACCCTTGAATTCCGACAGAGGCACCGTATGTAACTCATTACAACAGAGCTTACTTCTAAATTTTTAATCAATTTTGCAGCAGCAAAAAGTGACAAAATAGACAATAAACCTTTTATGAGCGGTGCACGCAAAATAGAACAGAATTTCCAAATACTGAAGAAAAAAAAAAAATTCCTAAAGTTACAAAACTTTTAAATTTGAATTAAGTAAAAATTAGTAATAATTATTGTAAGATATTTTAACCCTTTCACAACATCCGCCATACATGTATAGCGCGTGGGAGGTGCGTTTACACAAACTGCCGTACATGTACGGCGTGACGATCGTGCGGGCTCACTCCGAGCGCCGGGTGCGATCAAGAGCAGGTGTGAGCACTATAAGAGAGTGGATACAAAGCAGCAAGACTTACGACCGGAGTCATTGCCGATCGCGGGCGTTTAACCCCTCTGATGTCGTTGTCGATAGTGAAATGGATTGGCATCGCAGAGGGAGGGAGCTCCTTCTGTGATCCGATAGGCACAAAGCGACTGAGATCATGTTGTGCCGATTATCTCCATGGTGACCCTGGGCCACGTTTAACACCCAGGTACTGTGGCTAGTAAGCTCCTGCTGCAAAAAAAAAAAAAGAGCTGGCGCGCCTCCTCCCGCTATGTGAGACGCTGATCTAATGCTCTGCAATGCAAGAGAATTGCGAGATCAGGGCATGGGCAGTTGATGTCCCATCCTGAGTCAAGGTACTAAAAGTTTAAAAACTTTTTTTTTTTTCTTCTTTTAAATAAAAAATAATTACAAAACAAAAAAAAAAAAAAAAAAAAAAAAAATAAGCCAATAAATACATATATCTATCTAAAAACAAAAAATAAATAAAGTACACATATTTGCCACGTCCGGTAAAACCTGACCTATAAAAAAACTGTCTCACTAATTATCCCCTTCAGTTAACACTGTAAAAAATAAATTTAAAAAAGTGGCAAAAAACTATGCTTTTACATTATATTCTGACCAAAAAGTGGAATAAAAAGCGATGAAAACGACAAATGTATATAAAACTGATACTGCTGAAAAAGACACCTTGTCCTGGTAAAAAACAAATCACCATACATACAGCTCCACCAGTGGAAAAAATAAAGAAAAAAAATAAAGCTCTGAGAATAGAATGAAGAAAAAACAATTAATGCTTTCTATAAAATAGAAAAATATTTAGAATTGAGAGTCCTCAGTGGTTGATACCTTTTAATGGCTAACTGAAAAGATGGTAACAAATTGCAAGCTTTTGAGACTACTCAGGTCTCTTCATCAGCCAAAGACTAATACAACATCTGAAGAATCATATATTTATACACAACACAGCACAGAAATAAAGCAATAGATAAGACAAGTGACGTAAAGCAGAACTGTCAATATGGGAGAGGGATGAACAGTTGTGGCAATAAATATTGAACCAGTTCATAGATAAGGAGTGAAAGTTTTATTGCCCTCTGATTGGGGTCTGGTAATGTTTTGTGATGCCCCCACAAGGTCTTAGGAGCAAATTCCTTAATTGATGTAAAAAGACATAAATCCATGAGACAGGTTCATTCCTGCACTGAGAGTGTCAAACGTCGTCATGAGTTTATATTCCCAAACTTTTCTGTCTCACTGAGATGTGAAGTTTCCTTTCAATACCAGTAATTTCATGTCCATGGTGCTGTGATCGGGCATACAAAAATGTTTTGCCACAGGTAGATCCATTCTTTTTTCTTTTTTATTGTGTGGCGATGAGAATTCATCCTTGTTCTCAGTTTTTGCCCGGTCTCCTATCTACTGGCTAACACGGTACAAAGATATACATCTTTCCTGTTTTATAAAATAGTTTTATTGCATAAAAGCGCCAAAACATAAAAAAAATATAAATATGGTATCGCTGCAATTATACTGACCTGACAAGAAAAAAAACAATTTCTGAATTGCTGGTTTTTGTTCATTCTGCCTCCCAAAAAAATTAGAATTTGAAAGCGATCAAAAAATATGTCATGTACCCAAAAATGGTACCAAAGAAAAACCTCAACCGGTGCCACAAAAACAAGCCCTCACATGACTCAGTGGGATAAAATATGGAAATTATAGCTCTAGTTTTCGCAATAAATAGCGTCTTTTGTGTGATAGAAGCCAAACATAAAAACCCTATATAAATCTGGTACTGCTGTAATCACACCGACCCGAAGAATAGTCGTCTAATCACGTATACTGCATGAGGAATTGCTTAAAAATAAGTAAAACCAATTTTTCACATGCTGTTGATTTTTTCATTCTGCTTCCCAAAGATCGCAGTAAGGCTCGTTGCTCAATTATTCTGCACTTACACCTGGGTTTCCGTCTAAATCTCTGAAATATGTGATTCAGATGGAGCACCCGGCAAAAGATTCCCTATAATGAGGCAGATGGAGGCACTGTGGACGCCGTCTGACCTATGATTCTGCAGTGTCCATCTTTTTAGGCTAGCATAAAAGTGCCGTCCAACACAGTTTTGTGCACCTCTGAAATGAAGGACAACAGAGGCCAGACGAAAGTCAAGAGTAACTCTCCTGCCTCATTATAGTGAGTGGATCCATCACTCAGAGATTTAGATGGAAACCCCAGAGTAAGTGCTCATCATAGAGCACAGGATAAATGTGGTCCCAAATGTTATTTAAAATGTTTCTTACAAAAGTCCTCACTCAGGTCCGTCACCTGTCAATGGAAATATAGGGGCTTCTATGTTACTGGTAGCACAAAACTCTGGAAAAGCGAAATGGCTCCTCGCCCCCCAAAAGAAAATGAGCTAATTCTGAGCTCCCAAATCCAATTGCCCCCCTCCCTTCTGAGCCCCTCAAGAGCACAACAGTGTGCCTAAACCACAGTTGACATCCACATTTGGCATCTGTATAGTGATGAGATCCCGCTAATTTACGGGGTCCTTGTCTTCAGAAGCACAAGCTGGGCACGACATACTGAGCACTACATCGGCAGATTTGCAATTTTCACTGAGCAACATTAAAAGCTGCTTATTTCTGGCAAACATCCATAGTGTCAAAATAGTCACTGCACTCGTAATTTCCCAAAGAGGTATAATTTCCAAAATGGGGTCACTTGAGGGGTGATCCTTCTCTTCTGGCACTTAAGTGCTCTGTATATGGAGTCTGTCAACTATTGTACAATAATTAGTTCTCCAAGAGTGTAATAGCGCTCCCTCCATCCCGAGCGCTGCAGCACTGTACGGCCACTTATGGGGTATTGCCACCTTCAGCAGAAATTGTGTCACACATTTTGGTGCCATTTAAACCCATTTCCCCATGTGAAAATGTAAAATCTGGAGCTAAAACAACATTATTGTGGCAAAAAAAGTCATTATTTTTTCTTTGCTGCCAAATGGTATAAAATTCTGTGACACACCCGTGGTGTCAATACGATCACGGCACCCCTAGATGAATTCATTGGGGGTGTAGTTTGTAAAATGAGGTCACTTATGGAGAATTTCTGCTGTTCTGGGACCTGTTCTGCCAATGCGGCATGGCACACACAAACCATTTCCCTAAAATGTGCACTACAATATGGCGCTCCTTCCCTCCTGGGCTTCTCAATGTGTCTCAGGCTTCTTTCACATGTCCGGATATTACCGGTACTGGAAAAAACAGTACCAGTGCTATCCATGTCCGTGTGTCATATCCGTGTGCGATCAGTGTGCTGTCCGTGTGCAGCATCAGTGTGATCAAACTCTTACTCTATTTGCTAATGCACCAGAGTAGGTGCAAAGACACGAGGATAAGCACCAGAGTTGGTGCATCTAGTGGAGGCGTCATTTCTAAGGCGGCGGAGGGCTAGTCTGGTTAGGAAAATTAAGGGGGACCCCATGTCTTTTTTTTTTTTACTATTTGATATGAGCGGCGAACAGATGGCGGGTGCTGACAGTCTCATCAGCATCGCTTGGACTCGCTGATCGCAGGGAGACCAGGCGACAATGATGAGAGCTGCATTCAGCATCTGGCGCCTGGGAACAGAGTTATAACTGTTATGAATGTGCTAGAGATGGTTTCTGAGTAGAGGCTCCCTCTGGTGGTTACAGAAAGTAATGAACCTTTCAGCGAGGAATGGCAATCTGGGATCACTCACTGGTCTGATATAAGGGAGGTTCCCTCCCATGATGGTTGCCGGTGATCAATTGTTCTTGTCTCAATTGTGGTTCCTGGTTCATTTGGAAGTTTGCTGAGTCTTGCCTGCATCTTCTGCTTTCAGATAAGATATTTTCTGCTTTTATTTTTGTGCTTGTTTTTTGCATAGTTCCCTGCACTTCTGTGGAGGTCAGCCGGGTCCCCTCCTGGGGGCCTGTGCTCCTCTCAGTTTATCTGAAGCCACTGTTATTTGTTCATTTGCTTTTTCCTGTTTTTTCAGTGGCTGCGGCTTAGTTTTGTTACACCAGAGATCTGATTTAGGTGGTAGAGATCGTGTGATCTCAGGTGTTTTTGCAATCAGAAGAGTTGGTATTTTTTAGTTTTTTTTTTTCGATTGCAGTGAGAATCCTTTCCTGTACTTTTCTGTCTAGACAGATTGGGCCCCAGCGTTTGCTCATTCTATTTTCTGTCTGTGTCCGTGCTTCTTCTTGTCTAACAGCCATTACATGTTTGGGGGCTTCCTATTTTCTTTGGGGATCTGCTCCGGGGCAGATAGCTTTCCTCTTTCTGCCTTTAGGTGTAGTTTCTCTCAGGCTGTGACGAGGCGTCTAGGATCAACGTAGGAACGCTCCACGGCTACCTCTAGTTGTGTGGTTAGTTCAGGTTACTGCAATTCAATAGGTTCCAGCCTCTCTGGTGTATTGCCGTATTTGCTTTTTCTCCTCAGCTACCAAAACACAACATATAACTGTACTGCTTTTCCCAGGCGTTGGTTCGTGTCACACTGTGCACGTGTGCGGGACGTATTGAGTGTCAACGCGTTCTGCACATGGACACACAACAAATTGTAAGGTCTATTTTTTCCGCTTACCCTTTTGAAAATGAAAAGCTCTGGCGCAAAAGGAACAGGTTTGTGTGAAAAGTTAAAATGTTATTTTTTTTTCCCTCCACATTCCTGTAATTCCTTCTAACCATTCTAACTTCCTACCAAAACATTAAAAAAAAATTATGTTTCAAAAATGATGCAGCTGTAATGTAGACATGTGGGAAACGTTATTTATTAATTCTTTTGTACATCATAAGTAACTGGTTTAAGGATACAAACCTTAAAAGAGTTTGCCAAAATTACGATATTTTCACAAATAAAAAAAAAATTTGACTTACATTTACCACTAAGGGCCTGTGCACACATTGCGGATTTGCCTGCGGATTT